>CAJHZI010000541.1:410000-563893 GCA_905160935.1 Enchytraeus crypticus
TATGTTTAGTATAATTATTTGGTATTTGCAGACAAGACTGAGCGTTGCTGGATAGTATAGCGTTCCACTCATATGTTGACATTTTTTACTAGTTTAGATATTAATTTAAATGTAGGCCTAGTTATTATTTAGCTTATTATTATTATTATTGAACTCTTTCTGTAAAGGAGTCTCGAAGACGGAGTTAGGCCATGACACTGCTGTATAAGTTTTATAATGCATGCTAAATCATAATTTTAAAGTTGTGCATTTTGATATCCTCTGATTTCTTTTCGTCAGCATGGTTTTTCTTACATTTGCTCGATGTTGTCAATAACGACGGTATCACTGTAGTTGTTGTTGTTGTTGTTGTACTAGCTGTTGATTGCTACAGGCTCGACCGGAAGGCTCTGTGTTGTCATTAACTCCTGGTCCACTCTTTATGTTGTTGTTGTTGTTATAATAGTGGTTGATTGTTACAGACTGGTCGAGAGTGCTCGATGTTGTCATCAACGATTCTATCACTCCATATGTTATTATTATTGTTGTTGTCGTTGTTGTACTAGCGGTTGATTGTTTCAGACTCGAGAGAGGGATCGATGTTGTCATTAACGACTCTCTCACTCTTGTTGTTGTTGTTGTACTAGTGATGTTGTTGCTGTTTCAGACTGGTGGAGAGGAGGTGAAGGGGATGACGCACTCGCTGACCGTGCCCACAGAGATGGATGATCTGTTGAAGAGGTCCGTGTCCAGTAGAACCATAGTCCTGGAGGAGATCACTCCACAGCGAAACTACTTCCGCTCTGATACACAGGAATGTTAGTCTTGCTCGCTCTATTTTATTTTGACGATTTTACTATGCTCTACTATGAATTATAATACCAGTGCTTCTTATGCTCTACTACTACACATCATACCATTGCTACCTATGCTCTACTATGGCACATCATACCACTGCTACCTATGCTCTACTATGGCACATCATACCACTGCTACCTATGCTCTACTATGGCACATCATACCACTGCTACCTATGCTCTACTATGGCACATCATACCACTGCTACCTATGCTCTACTATGGCACATCATACCACTGCTACCTATGCTCTACTATGGCACATCATACCACTGCTACCTATGCTCTACTATGGCACATCATACCACTGCTACCTATGCTCTACTATGGCACATCATACCACTGCTACCTATGCTCTACTATGGCACATCATACCACTGCTACCTATGCTCTACTACTACACATCATACCACTGCTACCTATGCTCTACTATGGCACATCATACCACTGCTACCTATGCTCTACTATGGCACATCATACCACTGCTACCTATGCTCTACCATGGCACATCATACCACTGCTACCTATGCTCTACTATGGCACATCATACCACTGCTACCTATGCTCTACTATGGCACATCATACCACTGCTACCTATGCTCTACTATGGCACATCATACCACTGCTACCTATGCTCTACTATGGCACATCATACCACTGCTACCTATGCTCTACTATGGCACATCATACCACTGCTACCTATACTATGGCATCATATCATACCATACTGCTACCTATGCTCTACTACTACACATCATACCACTGCTACCTATGCTCTACCATGGCACATCATACCATTGCTACCTATGCTCTACTATGGCACGTCATACCACTGCTACCTATGCTCTACTATGGCACATCATACCACTTCTACCTATGCTCTACTATGGCACATCATACCATTGCTACCTATGCTCTACTATGGCACATCATACTGCTGCATACTATGCTATACTCTAGTGTATCGATAAATACTATTCTGTACCTGTGCCGTGTTTGACGGATTCGCTGATATTTGCCCGGATCTTGTAATAATTTCTGTATATATAAATATTTTATATTGAAAATCGTTACACATTAAATGTTAGTTTTATTCTCTGTGTGAAATAGTATTAACCTACTTAAAACATTGTTGTAGCAAATGCCGCAGACTGGCAAATGTCGCTGGAAACGTTTACATCCAAGCAGAGAGGTAGCTCTAGTGATGACAAGAAACTGCCCAAGAGCATCAGGTATGATCTATGTGATACTGTTTAACATTGATTTAACATCAGGTAGAACCTATGTGATAGTGCTAAACATTGATTTAGCATTAGGTAGGATCTATGTGATAATGTTATACATTGATTTAGCATCAGGTAGGATCTATGTGATGATGTTAAACATTGATTTAACATCAGCAGCACATATGTGATAATGTTAAACATTGATTTAACGTCATGTAAGATCTATGTGGTAATGTTTAACATTGATTTAACATCAGGTAGCACTTTTGTGATAATGTTAAACCTTGATTTAACGTCAGGTATGCCCTATGTGATAAGGTTTAACATTAACATTTAACATCAGGTAGAATCTATGTGATAATGTTAAACTTTGATTTAACTCAGGTAGAATCTATGCGATAATGTTAAACATTTATTTAACATCAGGTAGGATCTATGTGATAACGTTAAACATTGTTTTGACATCAGGTAAGACCTACATGATCATGTTTAACTTAAAATAAATAATTGATAATAATAATAAATTGATATAAATCCAGGTCGAACGTAGACTGTGATGATGTTGTAAGGGTGATATTGTTTATATTGTTTGTGACTTCTGAATTAATTTAGTTCCTGTTTTGCTATTTTTAGTATAACTAATACATTGAACGTTTTGTATTGCTCTGCTACTACTAATGTCTGTCTAGCTGTATAAAATACGCTTTCAGCCAGGTATCATTACAATAAGCAATGTTATAACAGCGTAATTTGAGGCAATAAATATTGTTAGTTTTCCCTATTATATTTCATCTGGACCTCTGCAGAAGTAATCTCAAAATAATTTTGGTTAACTTTCATGAATTTAATAGGCAATTTAGTGATTGATTTATTGGGTAATGAATTATTTACTTAATTAATTGATTTTTATTGATAGATAAATATATTAGTTAATCTACATCGGAATATCACAAGTAGTGCGATGAGATGATATCAACTTTGAATTAAAGGTTAGCAGAAGATGAAAAGTACGAGGTAACTGTCGATTAAGTGTTGCAGTATAGATGCACTGAATGGTTGGTATATAATTTGATCGATTGATTGACTAACTTAATAATCAGTTGATTGATTAATCGTTTGTATTTACTGTTAACAATTCATTTGGTTATAAATCCTTTGGATATTATTTTCCAGTAGCAACTTTATAAGAATCTGCCGTGTTGTTATCTGCATTAATTGGCGTATTATTATGAGTTGTTGTCTGTGTATGTTTGCCTATGATTGTGGGCTGTCAACTAGAAAGGATTTATTTATCCTGTGCAATTTTGTATTTAGTGCTTACTATTACCGATAGTTACTTGATTGTAGGCGTTACTACAAGCAGCAGGATCAGCTGATCTCGGCCTATAAGGATCTCCAGAAGGATGAAATATCAGAGGAACGCTCCACAGAACAGTCAGCTGATGCTCATAGGAAACGAAGGCACGCGAGCATACTGGCCAAACTCTCTTTCTTCACTAACCTGGTTTGTATATATCATTGATTGGCGGGATTTAGCGCACTTGGTTTAGTTGCGCGTTAATTATCGAAATTAAGCTACATCGACCTCGGTTAGTACTTTATGGGTGACCACCTTGGAATTCAGTTAACCACTGTCTTGGTTTGTATATATTAGCTTTAAACACGCTATCATACTGGCCAAACTTTCTTTCTTCACTAACCTGGTTTGTATATATCATTGATTGCTTTAAACACGCTTTCATACTGGCCAAACTCTCTCTCTTCACTAACTTGGTTTGTGTCTATCATGGACATCTGATAGCCTTCCCTGGATGAGGAAACGGATGTTAAACCGTTATTATTATTTACTATTATTATTGATTGCTCTAAGCACACTATCATACTGGCAAACTCTCTTTCTTCACTAACTTGGTTGTATATATCATATCTACTTGATAAAGTCGTTGTGTCGTTGTTGCAGCTGTTGCTGGTTATAAAGTCGCTGTTTTGTTGTTGCAGCTGTTGCTAGTTAATAAATTCGTTGTTTTGTTGTTGCAGCTATTGCTAGTTGATAAAGTCGTTGTTGCAGCTGTTGCTAGTTGATAAAGTCGTTATTGCAGCTGTTGCTACTTGATAATGTTGTTGTTGCATTGTTGCAGCTGTTGCTGGTTGGTAAGGCAGTTGCGGCAGGATTGTCGGGCTCGCTGTCAGTCATCACGTCAGTTATTGACAGTCTCGTAGATCTCGTGTCAGGCACCCTGATGTGGTGGAGTAACAAGGCCATGAAGCACCGAGACCCCTACCTCTATCCTCAGGGTTTGTAAGACTTTATCTACCTCTATCATCAGGGTTTGTATGACTTTAATTGCCTCTATCCTCAGGGTTTGTAGAGCTTTATCTACCTCTATCCTCAAGGTTTGTAGGACTTTATCTACTTCTATCCTCAGGTTTTGTATGACTTTATTTGCCTCTATCCTCAGGGTTTGTAGAGCTTTATCTACCTCTATCCTCAAGGTTTGTAGGACTTTATCTACCTCTATCCTCAGGGTTTGTAGAGCTTTATCTGCCTCTATCCTCAGTGTTTGTAGGACTTTATCTACCTCTCTCCTCAGGGTTTGTAGGACTTTATCTGCCTCTATCCTCAGAGTTTGTAGAACTTTATCTACCTCTATCCTCAGGGTTTGTATGACTTAATTTTTTTCTTTATTTAAATTGCCACATTGCTTATAATTGATTCATCATCATCATCTTCCTCAAAATTCCAGTTTAATTAGAGTTGGGAAAGTTAACTAGGGTGGGGATCTTTAATGCTTCTAAGTAATTAGTGAAATTAACTTACACTTTGGACTAACATCTTGTAGTAATTTATTTCTGGATTGGCGTTTTATATCTCTTTTTCTAAACGTAGCCTACTTCTCCTGTATTAAGACTGTTCTATATTTTAACATCGATATTTTAAATAACTATTTGCAGGTCGTACAAAGCTTGAACCAATAGCAATCGTCGTATTATCTGTGATAATGGCCCTTGCATCGGTCGCTATGATTCGTCAGGCCATGGAGAAGATCATAGCGTTTATAATGTACGACATCCAGCCGGCAGATAGACACAACGAAACGGCCGTGTTCTGTCTCACTATACCAGAGATGGTAGACTTTGTCCACTTGGACGGTCGAACGGGTCCCGTGTTTGACATCAGCAGCATCATCATCTGTGTCTCCACCATAGGTCTGTCAGTCTAGGAATGTATGGTTAGAGCTGGTTGTGAGGGTTTGCCGGAACTTGAATAGGCTTGTTCTGTTAAACTAGGCTAGTTATATTGGACTAGGCTTGTTCTATTAGATTAGGCTAGTTCTGTTAGACTAGGCTTGTTCTGTTAGACTAGGCTTTTTATATTAGACTAGGCTTGTTCTATTAGAATAGGCTAGTTCTGTTAGACCAGGCTAGTTCTGTTAGACTAGACTAGTTCTATTATACGAGGCTAGTTCTATTAGACTAGGCTAGTATTTATTTTCCGATAGTTATGAAGTTTATATTGTATGTTGTGTGTTTATTTATTTATTTATTTATTTGCTGACAGTTATAAAGTTGGTACTGTACGTGGTGTATTTATTTATTTATTTATTTATCTGCTGACAGTTATAAAGTTGATACTGTACGTCGTGTGTCGACGGGTGCGGGTGAGCAGCGTGCAGGCTCTTGCTCAGGATCATCGCAACGACGTCGTGTCCAACACCGCCGCCATTGCCTGCGGTCTCATTGGTCAGTACCATCACTACTCTAATCTACTACTTTGTCCTGTGTTTTCATTGGTAAAGGAGGTAAAGCTAATGTTAACGTCAGTTTCCTCACTCGAAAGCGATGTCAGTGACGGGCGAGCCCAGGATTTGAACCCCGCACATAGTGATCCGCGGTCGAATATCTTACTGACATCGCCACTGGCTCCAGCCATTGGTCAGTAAGACCTCTTCTCTGTTCTACTAAACTCAATCAATCAATCAATAAGAATTTAACGTCCGATTTCTCGCCATTTGTCAGGCAATGTCAGGGACGTCTCTACTAAACTGTCCTGTGTTCTCATTGGTCCGTAAGATCTCATCTCTGTTCTATTACTCTGTCCTATGTTCTCATTGGTCAGTAAGACCTCTTCTCTATTATTGCATAACAGCTATTAGATTCTGTAAGTTAAAATGTGTTTATTTCATGCGCTTAAATCCTGTGTTTTTATGTGATGTGTTAATTTCATGAGTTTTGTTTGATGTGTTTATATTTATATCTTTATTTGATGTGCATCTCTCATATTTATTTCAGGTGTTTATTTATTGTGTTTATTTCATGTGTTTTTTATTTTTTTTAAATAAAGAATTAAAACTGGTCTCTCAATACCAGCCATTAATTTTATCCTAACAATCTAACAATAATACCTAACTAAAAATAATCCATGGAATAAATTTAGATTGAATACACTTATTAATCTTAATCTTAATATTAATCTTAACTTCTTTACAAATCTAAATAGAAATTAGAGAATAAATAATTTGAATGTTACTTTCTAGTTCAGTGTTTGGACTATTAAACTAAAAAACAAATTGAAAGGATTTAGTTTGCTTCAGCCAGCGGAAGCGATTTCATATGTTTATTTCATGCGTTTATTTTACTTGTTTATTTCATGTGTCTATTTCTTATATAATTATATTTCATTTGTTTGTTTTATATTTATGTACTTATTTACTTCATATATTTCATGTGTTTATTTCATGTGCTTATTTTATGTGTTTATTTCTTGTGTTGTGTGATGTGTTTGTTTGATGTGTTTATCTCATGTGTTTATTTCATGTGTTTGCCTGATATTTATTATGTTATATCAAGGCTTCAAGCTGTGGAAGTACGCTGACCCTATAGGAGCAATCCTTATAAGTGTTTACATCATCGTCAGCTGGTTTAGAACCGGCTCTGGTTCGTATTCTGCTGATGTTAAAACTATACAAATTATCAAGTAGCTAATCGCAACCCAGTCCTCTCAAATGATGAGTGGCTTCATTGTACCACAGGTTTCTTTCAAATGATGATCAAGATCAATCTTTTTTGGGCTATGCCAGTGGCTTGTTGGCAAGTTGTTCGACAGGGGATCAGTGGGTTTAGGGTCTAAATCTTGTGCTATCCTGTCACTGGCATGCTATCGAGCAGGAAACTTATGTTTAGCGCTAACGCTTTTTTCCTTTCGCATTTTTTAAATCTAAATTTTATAATAATTATAAATTCTTCTGAATTTGTGTGAAAGGTTTACTACTGAGTGATTTACACAATGAAAGTACATAAGAGAAAGAATATATAGTATATACATGCTTAGACGTTGTACTTATGTACTCTATACATCATCATCATCTTCCCTTAAATCCCAGTTTAACCATTTAAATATATAAGTAACATAGCACGTTATATTTATATACTTTGTTCATAAGTACTAAATACATAAGTAACACAACACTTGGTGCCTATATTGATGGTTAAAGGAATACCAACCTGTCAAAACGAATACTGAAGAAATCTTTGTTATTCTGATCTCTATGATTTGTCTATTCTAAATTCTCTTCTATGAGACTGTCATTATGCCTGAAATGTAAGCTGTTGCGCTCTGCTTGTCTGATGTTTACTGACAGAGCTGTCTTCATCACACTGTACTTGGCATCAGTTTAAACAATGTTCTCTTCATTTCAATTGCAACATTTAACTTTTTCCTTTCGATTGTCAGCATGGACCTTCTTCATTTCCAATGTCAAGATTTAACTTGTTATTTGTTAATATCAGCATTTAACTTCTTACTTAAAAATTTTAACAATTCTCTTCTTATTTTCGATTTTAAACTATTAACTTCTTCTTTTCAAATCTTAACATTTAACTTATTTTCCACTGGCAGCATTTAATTTCTTCTTTTCCATTGTCATCATCTTTACTTCGATCTCATAGTCATGCTCTAGCATCTCACTCTGATCTAACATTCGATTAATTGATTGATTGGTTGATTGATTGACTGATTGATTAATTGATTGATTAATTGATTGACTGGTTGATTAATTGATTGATTGATTGATTGATGTGTCACTACAGAGCAGATCAAGATGCTGACCGGCTACTCAGCTCGCCCTGACTTCCTCAAGCGGCTCACGTGGATCGCTCTCAACCATCACGAGAAGATAGAGCTCATCGACACCGTCAGGGCTTTCCACTTTGGAAACAACTTCCTCGTCGAGGTGGACATTGTCCTTCCGGCGGACATGAAACTCCGAGAGGCCCACAACATCGGAGAGTCGCTCCAGTGTCGCCTGGAGAAGCTGGAGGAAGTGGAAAGAGCTTTCGTGCATCTGGATTACGAGGTTGAACACCACCCGGACACTGAGCACAAAGTGGTTTAGTGTGGTCTCTCATGAACCTGTCGATTAGTCGTCGTTGTGTTGTGTGATAACGACTGCAATATAAGATGTATTCGTGTGTGTTCGTCGCGTTGCAGCTCTTAGCAAGTTGCTTTATTATCGATTATGATTTTTGGCATTGAGATGTATGGTTTAGAAGTGCTGAAGAATTTTGGTTCGATTAGTGCTATTAGGTTAATTTGGATTTTTATTTATTGTCTTCCATTTTTCTACTCTTACATATAGGATCTTCTACTTTTAATTTGACTCCGTAGATTGCTAAAACGTAGATCGCTAAAGCTTTAACTCTTATATGTACTATAGAAAACTACTCGTAAATTCATTTTTGGCGTCATTTATAATCAATTGTCGGGGCAAGTCTGAGACGAACTCGAATCTCCAAACTCCTGCGTAACTGGCCTAAACTAGAGCTTAATTTCTGCCTGGTTGGCCTAAATTAGGCCTACCTTTCTGCAAACTAAGCCGTTCACTAAAGGCCGTATTGAAGATTGACTTGCTCTGAGATTAATATTACTGAGAATTTCTCTAGTTATTGTCTGTGTCATAGACACTTCTTTTTAGTATTAATTTGTATTTCTGTTCTAATTCTTAATCGATAACGAAATTGTTGGAAATGAAAACTATAAGAAAACACTTTCAGAAATTACTGTGAAATTTGAGATTTTTGAAAGGGCAAGACAGTTATTGATGTGTGAGATTACAAGAGGTTAAATGATTATATTATTTGAACTAACAGGTAAATAATTTAATTAATTACAAGCCATTTACCCATTTCTTATTTCATTTGCTAATAATATAATAGATATCAACTATGTTTGTCCTACATAAAGCGATCTCGTTTGGATATGTTTGTAACCTGAATGTCTTTAACATGACAAAGTCATTTGGATGTTATTACATATATCTGTACAGTCAGATATTGTCGAGAGTAGTCGCATCACATATCTCCGTATATTGCCAGTAATACTTCTAAACGATTCGAAGCAAGTTTATGAGTGTGTATAAATTCATTAATCTCATATTTATGTAAGTTTCACTAATTCTCAAATTATATGGGTTTATTGGTTAAGATTTCGTTTTATATTCCAAATAGTTTATTGTAAAGAACGTGAAATGTATGTGACTGAATAGGAGCTTTTGACTGACTGCTAAAAATGTCTATAAATTCTATAGCACACACGTTTATAGAACAGAAATACTGTAAGATGCCAATTTTATGTTTCTGACATGGCAGCATCAATCAATTTGGTATTTAGTATTTACCGTCCGTTTCCTCGCCATGAGGCAATATCAGGGACGTCTCAAGCAGAGTCTACACAAACTGGAGCCAAAGCACCACACGATTACGTCTGAGTATAGAAAGACCGAAAAGAAAGCGAGATTGAAACAAATCAAGTCCAACTTACACTATCTTGTTTTACTCTACGAATTTCACATATTTACAATGTACACCGTATAAGTAAAGTACTATTTCATTAGGCTTAACTGACAACAGTAGTGGATGTCACGTGTTTGACACTAATTTTGTAAGCTTCATGATTTATTAAATATTGCTGGAGTATGGTGTGGCATGCAAACAACCGTCCTGTTAATATTACAGCTTGACTTTATGTATAATAGGACTCGAGTATTGCTATTTATGAAATATGAAGGGAATTTTGTCGAATTTACATGATCTTTATCGTTTCAGGTAATCATCAAATTGAAATTCAGTTGTTAGTGATATGTGAACCGTCCTAGAAGTAAAGCATGGTTGTATCTTCACCACGTTTAAAGTGACATTTTTACGTGGAATTCACGTCTGACATGTTCAATATGAAGCTTTTACGTGTGATTCACATTTGACATGTTTAATGTGAAACTTTTACATGTGAGCCACGACTAATATGTTTAATGTGAAACGTTTACATGTGAGCCACAACTAATGTGTTTAATGTGAAACTTTTACATGTGAGCCACGACTAATGTGTTTAATGTGAAACTTTTACATGTGAGCCACGACTAATGTGTTTAATGTGAAACGTTTACATGTGAATCACGATTGAAATTTTTCGCAGTCTTGTGTTGGTATTGATTTGATGTAATTATGATAGGCAACACTAGTCCTGCAGTACTTTTAGTCTAATATAACATTGATTACAATTTTCAAACTTTCTATAATGTTAATGCAGCTGAGCCTAGCACGTGTATATGGGTTGGTCTTCCTCAGGATCTCCGCGGGTGAGTTGCAGTTCAAATCTTGATCTCTGGAGAATCTATGGAGTATTCAACGTTATTAACTGGATCACATAGGCTAAAGGAGGCTAACTTTGGCTGGATCACCTAGGCCAAAAAAAATTAATATCGGAAACGAGCAAGTTAGAATTCTGTGAAACAATGGTGTAGCAGTAGAGGTGGTGTAGTTGAAATTTTTATATGAGGAGATATATATAAAAGAGAGGAGATATATAAGAGAGGTTGAGGGAATTAAGCCCGACCGTTTTTAAGGCGCTAAGGTCTTCTTTGATTTCTGCTGTCTTTCAGATGATATTCGGTTTGATATAATCTTGATGTGTCCTGGACACTGAAGAATAGGACAACCGTTAACTGCACGTGTTGAAAAACCCAGCTGAGAAGGAATGGAAGGCAAATTAAGAAAGAATTAAGGAAAGCAAAGGGAAACCACCTCAGAAGCCGTAGTTTTCTCAAGCAAGAGGCTATATTAAATTGATATATATATATTAAGATATGGGTGTAGTCTGTTGTGAAGGGATTAACTTGTTATCCCCCCCTCCCAGTGGTGTGTATATATGAAACCTGAGAACAGAGTTGTGAGTAGGAATATGTACCTTGGACCTGCCCAAGGGCAGAATACTATTGAGATATACACTTGATATTCGTCTTATTTCTGATGATATTCTGTGAATATATAATCCTTTACGATGTCCCTGACATCATCCTTGTATGAGGAAACAAAGGCTAAACCTTTATTATTATTAATGTTGTACTGATTAGATATGTATAATTCTCATATTTTCGGTGATAATCTAACGATCTTATTGCAGTAGTTATTACGAATGTACCTCTGTTGTAATCATATTGTATGTTTAGATTAGACGATTTCAATTCAAGTACTGTCAAAGAAGAGTAAGTAAATGTGAACTATGTCTGTTTTAGTCTTTCTATTTTTTCATTGTACATCGATTTAGCATAGTAAAGTAATAATTATTCTAGAAACGACAGTTGAAAAATAAAAAAGCTAAGCTAAAAGCTAAGGTTAACGTCTGTTTCCTCACTCGAAAGCGATGTCAGTGACGGGCGAGCCCAGGATTTGAACCCGCATCAACTGATCCGCGGTCGAGTATCTTACCGACTTCGCCACTGGCTCCAGCCAGTGAAATGACCGAGAAGTAATAAATTTATCAATTACTTGTATTATATTGATAAATATATAATTGAATTATATTCATTTAATTATATCAATTATATTGAATTATATTAATTTATCAATTTATATTGGTACATGATTACTTATCGAATTTTGCATTTTCCTCCTTTAAGCTTCACTGCAGTATTTTTAGGAATATTTGTAGAAGAATTTGTTATGCTATCGCTTCTTCTAATACGTATCACTTTCAATTGCCAAATTTAACGAACTATCTGCTACTTTTTAGTAAAGGAAAATATTCCTACGCAAAACTAAATTTCCCTAATTTAGAATGAATTTATTTTCTGTATAAAATTTAAAAAGCACACAGGGCTTTCTTTTTCATTTTTCTTTAACTTGTAGCGTTTCTTTGAGTTTACATGATTGCTACTTGAAACTGTCCATGGTTTCCAAATTATTAAAATTAATGCAAAGAAGAAATTGCATAATTATATTTTTTATTCGTTGAAGCTTGCAGCCCGTGCTGTGTCCAGGTTGCTGAAGAATAGACCGATCGTGTACTGCACGTATCGTAAAAGGTGACAAAGCACTAAGTTTCAAACCAAAGTCAGAAAGGGCATTCGTTTGGTGTGCGCCTAGGCCTCTGAAATTGATACAATTTCTTAAACGAATGGAATAAAGTGTATTCGTATCTCGATCCTAATTAAACTGAGATTCAAGGGATGATGATGATGATGATGATGATGATGATTTGTTAAGTATGCAAACTGCCAGTTGAATAATTTAAAGAAAATTAGCATATGATTAATTTAAGTATACTTTTATAATTTAATAAGCCATTCATTCACATGACGCCATTCACATTTCATCGACAGTATTGGCTACAATTGTAATTATAAATTTGTGCCTTGTACTCGTAGGCTAATCCGCCGATATTAGATCGCGATAATTCACAGCTATCATCTGTGATTAATTCTTTGATTTAATTATTGAACGTCTAATAATTAATGTGATCTCTGATCATTGTTTTAATTACCTATATTACTTACAATCAGTACAATTGACTGACAAGTTTAACGTCTGCTGTAGAGCTACGTGTATGCGTATGTTTACGTGTAACACAACAGCAATTAGAGTGCTACAGCCATCAATGACAACATCGAGCACTATTGAGACAAAATCAAGCCGGCGAGCAAAAAGAAGGTTCAAAAACGGTGCAAATTTCAAAATCCAGAAAATCAGTCCAAAGTATGTATGTTTAAGTGTATGCTGGTATTGCTTGTTTAGATCATTGTATGTTTACGTGTATGTGTAAGTGTATGCTGGTATTGCTTGTTTAGATCATTGTATGTTTACGTGTATTTGTAAGTGTATGCTGGTATTGCTTGTTTAGATCATTGTATGTTTACGTGAATGTGTAAGTGTATGCTGGTATTGCTTGTTTAGATCATTGTATGTTTACGTGTATGTGTAAGTGTATGCTGGTATTGCTTGTTTAGATCATTGTATGTTTACGTGTATGTGTAAGTGTATGCTGGTGTTACTTGTTTAGATCATTGTATGTTTACGTGTATGTGTAAGTGTATGCTGGTGTTACTTGTTTAGATCATTGTATGTTTACGTGTATGTGTAAGTGTATGCTGGTATTGCTTGTTTAGATCCTTACTACCGACGCCTAGCTTTAACTTGCATTCTTTCCTAGTGACTGAACGGGATAAATGATTATTAGTGATCTCTGTTTCGACTAATTTCTATGCAAATCAATGAGTTAAATGATTTAAGTATCGGATGCAAGTGGGATTAGAGACATGCTGTTATTGATTCGCAGTCTATGACCTAATCCATTGTGCTACAATCTCAGCCCAAGGCATGAATTTATAGATATACAAAATAGAAAACATTCATGGTACACTTGTGAGTCCAAGGCCTACTTTAGAAACCTATCAGTTAATTTGCATTCGTAGACATCAAATTAAAATCAAATCAACATTAAATTGGACGTGTTTTATTTCATATGATGGATGTAGTTACAACGATGTACCGATAAAAATAGTGTTTCATTTATGAACGACTCGAGTTTATATCAATGATGTAATCATTTTTGTCATCTTGTTTAAAAATAGAAATATTTGCTGTGATTTTTCTAAAATAAATATTGAAAATCCATTGTGTGTGTAAGAGTTTTGTCTGTTGTTAATTCAAAAATGTTCTGTTTAAGTTTAGTTGTTGATGCTATCGTTGCTGACAATATCATCTTTAAATGAGGAAACCGACGCTAAGTATACACACACACCCGCACATACAAGACGTGTGTATATCGCCACTGGGCTACAGTAACTTCGAATATTTTAGATGAAAACTGCAGAGTTCAATATTGCTAAGCCTAGATACTTAACTGTTTAAGTTTTAATTATTATTATTAAAATTGATGTTATTATTGATATATATATATATATATATATATATATATATATATATATAGTTTTATACTTTTCTGATGTAAAATAGCCTAAGTTTGAAATTATTATTTCATTTTTATTCCGTGTAAAAGAGGAAACTTAACTCCTGAGTCATATTAGTGCGCTGCGCTGTCGCTGTTCTAGTAACAAGTTTTTTACATGAAATTCTTTCGCTATCTCTCACTCAAACAAGAAAAACAGAAAATGGGCGTAAATTTAGATTTTGTTGTATTGTCCTTCATGACGTTACTTTTTGTTTTCCAAATCAATAAATATTTATCTAATACATAAGTGAAGAGTTAAAATTAAAAGTAATACATGTATATCAACATTTGAACTTCATTTTATTAACTTTACATGCCATACATATATGGGCTAATAATTCCTCAAATGATAATTTTCATATGAATTTCACGCATCGCTAATTCTGATTGGACACTTATGTCTCCTCTTTTGGTAACTTGTAGTATTTACTTCGTAATTTTAACGATTATTCAGAATCGGTGCTATAGATCAAACGGAATCATAAAATCATCATCATCATCTTCTTCCCTTGAATCTCATCTTAACTAGGGTCGGAGGGTCGGGATACTAATGAACATTAAAACTGTTTCATTCGTATAAAGCATTTTCTGATTTTGGTTTGGAAATAATTGCTTTGTAGCCTTTTACAACACGTGTAGTCTACGGTTTGGCTATTCTTCAGCAACCCGGGTACAACACGAGTAAATATAATAATCATAAAATGCGCATCATTGTGCTTTACCTAGAGATATATGAACGTCCCTATCTTCAAATTCTCTGTTTAAGAAAGGTATACTTTATTAATTCTTTATAATAGAGACTTGTAAACAAAATTCTAACGACCTAACCTTCATCCAATGATGAACGATAGGACGTATGTGCGGTACATGTAATCACGTACCGCACTTACGTCCCTGACATCATCCCTGGATAAGGAAACGGACGTTAAACCTTTATTATTATTATTAATCTACTTTTCTTTTGAAAAATAGATTCATTTCAGTCTTCAGAGATATAATATGATGCTAGTTAAGCTTCAAATTTCTATATGAACACTCATGCAACTGTTGTTAACATGATATTTTTTCGGAATAAAATGTCGTAATATATGCTTTAATGTCAAATTTATCAGCATTTAAAACTTAAATAACAACAATATGTTGCAGGGAACTCTTGTTAATTCAAATGTAGTTTAATTATCGTAGACATAATTCTAAAACACACAATTTCTGACATACGACATAATAAATACTGAAATTTTACTTGAATTACTTAACAGAATCAACTAAATTGCAGATGTCAAGTTAAGCTAAGGATTTAGCATTTAGATATTTCTCACTAATTCATCGCATTGCATGTAACACACCTATGAAGAATATTCGGGTATCTGACGCCAATGGCTCGAAAGAAACGGACGTCAAAGCCGCCGATAGTGAGATATTTTCCAGCCAGTCCTCTGAGCTTAACGCAGATCAGAAAGAACTGAATCAAGAGCGACCAGACAATGTTGACGTCGATTCGAGTTACCAATTCAAAAGACCCACTCGATTTGGACAAGGTCTATTCCTATGTTACAACAACGTCAAAGTAATACTGGATTTAGAAATAAGGAGACTATTTCGCTTTAAATATTCATATTGCAAATTTAGAAACGTCAAATTAATACTGGATTTAAAAATGAGGAGACTTTCCTTTTAAATATTTCTATTGTAAATTTAGAAACACCAAATTAATACTGGATTTAGAAATAGGGAGACTATTTCGTTTTAAATATTTATATTGTAAATTAAGATAAATAAAGTGCAGTTATTTGTTGCTCTGCCAAGTGACAGGTTCTATGTACTTAATTCGGACTCAGATTCTGTTCTTGCGCTTCATTGCATTAACAAGTTAATCTCTTCACAAAAGAATAGGCCTTATCCATACATGTACCTTATGTAGTCTATAGTTTGGGAAAATATATGACGTTAGGGGTTTCCCGTTGCCTTCCTCAATTTTTGCTTTGTCGATTCTTACAATACGTGCAGTTAACGGTTAGTCTATTCTTCCTTGGCGGCCCGGACACAACACTGGAGATATATATATATATATATATTAACATAAAATATATTAGTGTTAAAGCTTTTATCAAGATTACTAGCTGGTATATTTTTAAAGCTAATGTTAAAGTCAGTTTCCTCACTCGAAAGCGATGTCAGTGACGGGCGAGTCCAGGATTTGAACCCTGCACATACTGCGATATATATTAATTGATGAATCTCCGACATCTTAGGCACAGGTATATGGATAAAAGACTAAAATGCATTTTTAAACATGTAGCATTAAAGTTACATCATATGTATATATAGGCCTACTTCATCGAAATGCGTGTTTAACCTTTAAATTTAAATGTTAAATCAAACATTTAAACTTTATCAGGATCTAAAGAAGGGACAAGCCGATCATCCCTGTCTCCATACCTGTCGAGGAGGGTCGACCTGGAGGACAAAGAATTCAAGAGACTACCTCGCAGAATCCGGTGGGCGATTTTAGCAATGCCTTTGCCAATTTATATTGAAATGAGTATTCGGTTGCTTTACCTTGTTTTTGGCAATTTCTTTGATAAATCAACACGTCTTGAGAAACTAATATCTAGCATACGAATTGTACACGTTTTGTGACCGGGTTTCTGAAGAATAGACGAACCGTGGACTATAAGTGTCGTAAAAGAGCACTAAGATCTAAACCAACGTCTGAAAGGGTATTCGGTTGGTGAGAGTCTAGGCTCCAGAAATTGTTACAAATTTTCTAACCCCGACCCTGGTAAAGCTGGGATTTAGGGGATGATGACGATGATGTTGACGATGATGATGATGATGATGATAACGATGACGATGATGACAATGACGATGACGAAGACGATGACGACGACGATGATAATGATGAAGTCTCTGTGCGCGTAGCTCATTCTACACGCGACAGAACGAGCTGATCGACTACTACGAGACGATGGACGAAGGGGCGGATGAGTACAGCGAAGAGGAAGAGATAGAGAGAGCGAGGTACAGAGAGGAACAGCATACACGGGCCAGGCGCAAGGCTATCTGTCTCACCCAGATCTCATTTGCCGTTAACTTCGTATGATCATGATCAATCAATCAATCAATAAATAAGAATTTAACGTCCGGTTACTCGCCATAAGGCAATGTCAGAGACGTCATGATCTTCATATACATCATATATATATATATATATATATATATATATATATATATATATATATATATTCATATGTATATGAATATGTTTATGTATATGAAGATCACGCCGTGCTCTTATGTATGTGTACATTTATGTAAGTATGTATATATATATATATATATATATATATATATATATATATATATATATATATATATATATATATTATATAACTTGATGTGGGTCCCTATAAGTGCCTAGTGCCTTGGGTTAACATTGATTTTGCAATTATGTGCTATTCAATTATTTACATTACATTGTGTAGGCCTATTTGCTATGCAAAATCAAAATTAAAAATAATAAAATATAATAAATCTGTTTTTACTATGTATGATAATGCTTTTTTCTCACAGTATTTATAAGATTTTGATAACTGTATCTCAGCGGATCAGTCCTACTTCAAGCTGGTTATAAATACATGAAGAATTGAAGGAAGGTTAATCGCCCGAGAGAAAAGTCAGGGACATCTAGAGCAATTCCAAGCAGTGCTTCATCAATAGAACGCGCAAATAAATATGCAAAAATAAATTAAATTAAATTTTATTAATTAATTAATGAATTAAATAGAAAGTTTGTCTAACACTGTAAAAAGGTACACCATGGACATGACATTTTGTCGAAAAATAGACGAGAAAATTAAAATTTCCTCAAAATATTAATTATCTAACATATTATAATAATGCTCTAATATAATACATGAATGATACTACATAATATATTTGAATAACTTAATATAATTTTTGAATGATCTAACATAATATAAGAGAGAAATGGTTAAATATGTAAAGAACTGAATCATTAAAGAAAAGCTCATACAATAATTTCATTTCTAATTTAGTATTTTATGACTGTTGATATATCGATAGTATATGTCATGCTAGCATACTGTTATGTAGATTTAACTGTTGCAAGTAACTTTATTATATTAAAATTATTGCGATGTGATTTTAATGTTGCACGTAACTTTGTTATGCTAAAATCACTGTTGTGTTATTCTAACATTGTGTGAAAACATTATTGTGGTCGCGTAGCTTTTATACATGAAACTACTACATACGTATGTATGTTTATTATAAGTATTTAGTTTATGAAGATAGGAATGAGTGTTCCTGGATGGTATAAATTTCCACTCATATGTAGACATTTTTTACTAGCTAGATATTAATTTAAATGTAATTGTTATTTAGCTTACTGTTATTATTAAACTATTTCTGTAAAGTAGTCTCGAAGACCGTGTTCGGCCATGACACTACTATATAAGTTTCGCTGTTTAATAATTTAATACTAACTTTCAGCTGCTGCTGGTCGCTAAGATGATGATGATGATGACTGTTTTGTTATGATGACGATGATGATGACTGTTATGTTACACTTTCAGCTACTGCTGGTGGCTAAAATCGTGGCAGCAGTTCTCTCCGGTTCTCTGTCCATAGTGACATCGGTCATCGACAGCGTGGTGGACCTGCTGTCGATAGGGGTCATGTGGTGCAGCAACAGGGCCATCAGGCTGCGGGACCCTCACAAGTATCCTCAGGGTAAACCGGGCTTCCTTTAACTAAGTATCCTCAGGGTAAGCCGGGCTTCCTTTAACTAAGTATCCTCAGAGTAAGCCAGGCTTCCTTTAGCTAAGTATCCTCAAGGTAAGCCTGGCTTCCTTTAACTAAGTATCCTCAGGGTAAGCCTGGCTTCCTTTAACTAAGTATCTTCAGTGTAAGCCTGGCTTCCTTTAACTAAGTATCCTCAGGGTAAGCCGGGCTTCCTTTAACTAAGTATCCTCAGTGTAAGCCTGGCTTCCTTTAACTAAGTATCCTCAGGGTAAGCCTGGCTTCCTTTAACTAAGTATCCTCAGGGTAAACCTGGCTTCCCTTATATAGATGTTCTCGGAGTAGACGCAGTTTTCTTCCTTTAATTAAGCCTATGGTAGCCGGGCTTCCTTTAAATAGCAAATAGCATCGTTAACTGCACGTGTCGTAAGAGGCAACTGTAAATACTAAGAAAGGCAACGAGAAATCACAACAGAAGCCGTATTATTCCAGAGTTATAGGCTACGCTAAAGTATGGGTAAGGCGCGGGCTTTTGTGATAGGATAACTAATCAATTAATTACTAATTATTAATAATTAATTAATTATTCTATGGCGCGCTCTATATGGAACGTGAAGGAATAGTGTGCGAGTAGGAATATGTACCTTGGATTCCGTCGCTTCGTCTGAGAGGGCCTGGTAAAAATTATGGATAGAAACTAAGTATGCTTAAATTTAATAGGACCTACAAAATATTATTCAAAATATTATTACATTTACTTTCTTTTAATTTTATATTTAAATCTTCCAATTTTAAATGTAGTTTTAGAATTTTCAAATTTTTCGAATTTTTAAATTAATCCAGTTTAAATGAATGTACTAGTTGACTGTGCTCAAAGTAGGAAACGGCAAGAATCTGTTCCCCTAAATTTTGAGTCAATTTTTAGTCATCAATTCAAACGGAGGCTTTTATTTACCGTTATATTACAATTCGTCACTGTTCGCCCGCCTTTGAAATTCACTGAATTTTAATCAATTCAGTTCTGGTAATAAAGTGCAACTTAGGCCTAATTCCTGTACTTTAATTATAATTGCAGGCAGAACAAAACTTGAACCAATAGCGATCGTCGTTCTATCGATGCTTATGGCTTTTGCCTCGGTGGTCATGATTGGTCAGTCAGGTGAAAAGATCTACGACTTTGTTTCGTATGACCTTAGATCAGCTGATCGTAGGAATGAGACTGCGATATTCTGTATGAACATAGTTGATATGGCAGAATACGCCGTGACGTCGAAACAAAAGGGACCCTTGTTCGGTGTGGAAACCTTGGTCATCTGCGGATCTACCATTCGTAAGCACGAATAGGTTTTTATATACCATTTTTGATCACCGGACTGGCTTTCTTTTAGGACCTTACTTCTCCTCAGCACATTTATTTTGCAGATTGGTCTGGGTGAATTGATCTGTAGTGATGTGTGCTATGGGGAAGTCTCTGACATCATCCCTGGATGAGGAAACGGACGTTAAACATTTATTATTTTTATTTGTTATTTAATAAAATATTCTGCGAAATATTTAAGTGTTCCAATTTCAAAGTTTATTTTCACATTTTTCAAATTTAGATATTAATTAAAATAAATTAAATGCACTAGTTGCTGCTAAAAGATTAACATTTTCCTTTATTCAATTGGCAACACTTTAGACGCCTATAAATGGCGGGGAGTCGTTAGATTTAGTTTTTTCACGCTGTAGGGCGTCTATAAATTAGCTAATTATTTAAATGAGTGAATAATATACTTAATTAGATGATTTCAGTCATGTGCAATTACAATTTTTAAAATTATTTTATTGAGGGAATTCTCTACTTTTGATCCCCTGAAACGTTCGAGCATTAAATTTTGTTTGATTTCTCGATTACATTCGCAGTGATAAAGTTCATACTGTACATCGTATGTCGTGGTGTGGAGGACAGCGGCATTCAGGCCCTTGCCCAGGATCATCGTAATGACGTCATCTCTAATACAGCTGCCATTGCATTCGGTTTCGCTGGTAGGAAAATATCCTGTAGGAACAAAATTGAACTTTCTGCTACTGTTCTACATGAATGCTCTTTGAATTAAAGTAAACTGATTGATTTATTGATTTTTATTTTATTGCTTTTTTGTTTAGTGATTTTTAAATCTTTATGGACTGATAATCAGTTCTTGTTTTTCATAAATCTTTCTCGAACTAAGAGGAAGCCTTATTTTACTATATCCTTCATGAACTAACATAAAATTTGTATTTGAATAATGTGTGACTGAATGCGATTGATTATACCTATCGTGAATCTCTGTCTCTCTCTCTCTACCTCTATCAATCCATCAATCTATCGAATGTTCCGCCATTGACATTAGGCCAAGGTACATATTCTTACTCAAAAAGCTCTTCCACGCTCAGTAGGAGCACTCCGTTGATCAACAGATTGATCATATCAGAAAGGCTAAGCCTTTATCAAATTCATTCCTTTTAGGCATAAAAGTGATATAAATTAAAAATAGTTTAAACAGAGCCTTGATGAAATAAACTTCAGTATTGACTGGTTAGAAAATGCCTCTTAGAAATTATTTAGAAAATACTCTGATCTCAGTGTGAATATAGAGCTAAGTGCCCAATAATGAAAAATACATTAATTATACGAGAGAGACAGAGATAGAGAGCGAGAGAGAGTGAGAGGGAGATAGAGATAGAGAACTCTTAATTAAAACTCTTCTATTACTCTCCTCTATCTTCTTTATTATCCTCGATTCTTAAAATTAATATTCCAAAATGTTAACATAATTTCTATGTAATCAATTTTTTTCAGGATATAGATTCTGGAAATACGCGGACCCTATTGGAGCAATTCTAATCAGTGTTTACATTGTGTTCAGTTGGATAAAGACGGGCCTAGGCAAGTTTAAAGATAAATTAATTATTTAAATATTTAAATAATTAAAAGCACACATTTAGTCGTAAAATCATGCTTCTCAAAATTGAAGCTAGTCATAATAATAACAATAATAATAATAAGACATAATAATAATATAATATTAATAATACTAATAAAACATAACAATAATAATAAAACATAATAATAATAATAGTAATAATAATTATAATAATCTAGACTGCTTCAATAATTCTTTTAAGCCGATTGATGACCTCGAGTAGCCGGGCGGCGATTCCGCACGTATTTATCTTGAATCGTTTTTATCAAACCCCAGGTTCTTTACACCAGGGTAAAAATAAAATAAAATAAATAATAATAATAATAA
Source organism: Enchytraeus crypticus (assembly GCA_905160935.1). Taxonomy (NCBI): domain Eukaryota; kingdom Metazoa; phylum Annelida; class Clitellata; order Enchytraeida; family Enchytraeidae; genus Enchytraeus; species Enchytraeus crypticus. The sequence continues at coordinate 432,382 of CAJHZI010000541.1, forward strand.
TATCAATAATATCTTATTTTTTAGCCCAGGGACCTTTACAGCCCAGGGTATTAAAAAAAAAAATAATATCAATAATAATAATATCAATAATAATAATAATAGTTATTATTAATTACTACTACCACTACTACTACTGATATTATTACTATTATTGCTATTATTACTATTATTGCTATTATAACATTATTGTTCGTAGAGCAGACTAGGTTGCTGACGGGCCTGGCCGCAGACTCAGACCTGGTCAAGAGATTCATGTGGGTCTGCCTCAACCACGACCCTAGCATTCAGGCACTCGACGCTCTCAGAGCCTACCACTTTGGAAACAACTTCCTCGTCGAGGTGGACATTGTCCTTCCTGCGGACATGAACCTTCGGGAGGCGCACAACATCGGAGAGTCGCTCCAGCGTCGACTGGAAAACCTGGAAGAAGTGGAAAGAGCTTTCGTGCACATTGACTACGACGCAGAGGATCATAGAGAATGTCTGCACAAAGTCGTATAGGAAAAAGTTAGATCTGCTCAAACCGGAATTACTGACGAGGAATTTTTCGTTAAAAAGATCCTTTATTCGCTGATTGACCGTATCGTGTAGCACGTAATATCACCAAGCATCATCATCTGACATTGAATATTTGTTTAGCTAGGTTCGGGATTATTATTTTAAACTCTTCCATTGGCTTTAGAAAATTTTGTCATTTTCTGGAGGCTAGGCGCTCACCACCTGAATGTCCTTTCTGACGATGATTTGGATCTTAGATGGATTAACTGCCACTTAATCCTGGGGGAAATACATCATGGTTAGTTGAGAGTCCCTTTTCATAGTTAGTTGAGAGTCCCCTTTGCCTTCACCAATAAAGCAAATAAATGACGCTAAAAATGTAAGTTATTATTATATTCTTTTCTAGTTTTCTTATTTACGATAGGAAACAGTTGTGTTGCGGTGTAGTTAAATGGTTCTGTTTGTAAATGTGTAGCGTACGTAGTTCTAGTAAACATTGTCATTCAAGACTCATATAAAGATCGTACGCTGCCGATAAGCATGTCTGCAAACAGCACTATTGATCTATTAGTGCAGGCTAAGCAGGTTGGGTTCCATATATTGTCATGTTGTAAAGCTCGTACGGATATGAGTACGTGCAGAAGTGCATAGGCCAAAGTGTATAATGTTTAAAAATTATTGGCCAACACAGTTTGTTCTGAAATATATTTGCAGGTCAGTATTTATAAGCCTACTTGAGTACAAATTGTTACAGTATGCCTACTTGTACACTGTAGGCCTTCTTTTATATGCTATATGCTTACCTCTACACTGTATGCTTACAAGTGGGGGCCTAATGGGCTGATTATAAACGATTAAGTGAATAAAAACTCGTCCATATGTAAGTCGTGATAGGACATTTGGTACGGAATATGTTGTTTGACAAAGTTGTGTAAAAGATAATTTATGTTTGGTTGATAAATGCGCGTGAGAGTGTTTACGTGTTGTGCTGCTGAAATGTTGAACAAGAAAATTGTATTGATGCACGATTCAAGAAATTGTGAAACCGGTGACAATGAATGTAATAGCATGCGCAATATAGCGTCATGCATGCTCTATGTAGCTTCACGCATGCCTTATATAGCGTCATGCATGCCCTTTTATTTGTTTCCCTACACTGAAGAAGGATGCAACTTACTTTCTATCTTTAGTGCATCTATTACAATGTAATTTCTACCAAAATCGTCCTACTTAAAGTATTATCAATTAGTTCTATAGACTAAGGCAAGCTAGCCTAAGAAAGTAAGCCTATCTGTAGTCCTAAATAATATAAAATGTATTTATTTGTTGTCAATTAAGACTCATAATAGTGTTGCTCAATTTTCCAACTGGTTTTATTTCTTAGGTCTAACTCTTAAAACATCAAATTCAAAATATTAAAATAAAGTCGGCAAAATATAGTAGTTTAACAATACAACTGCAGCATAACTCTTATTGTAGATACCTGAGCCCGAGTGAATTGGCGGTAAAGACGTACTAGTAAGGCGTATAGTGCTAAATATTCAGCCATGTCTTATTAGAGTACGAAAGGACATTTATTGTAGGCACTTCGGTACTTCGTGCCTAAAAATTAGGGATCTTTTATAAATTATCCTGGTAATAGTCATAATGAATGACCCGTGCGTGATTGCGCCATTTTCACAATTGATCAGAGAGTTATAAACGTATAAGCCCATTATTTGACGTCCTTTGCTAGTCTTAAGATTTTTATAGAACTCTGAAACATCCTTTCACAGTTTTTATAAGATCCAATTTCTGGATTAAATAAGTGACTGACGACAATTTAACATGGGCATGAGAGCTTACAGTATTCATAGGAAGTTACAGTATTCATAGGAAGTTACAGTATTCATAGGAAGTCACAGTAATCATAGGAAGTCACAGTATTCATAAATTGCACAAGCAAAGGAGGCGTTCGGTAATTAATAGGAAAGATCTCTTATAAAAAAAACAGTCTAAAGTGTTGCAAAGATAAAGATAGTGAAAACGTTGGTGTGGACCACGCTACGATATAGATGTCGAAGGATGATATCAGGAAACCCCAAGGAAAGATGATGTAAGGAAACTAAAATCGTTTGAAATGTAGATATGGAGAAGAATGGAAATGAATAGCTGGACACAAAACAGTTACTAATGAAAATTTTTTGGAGAGAATTGGTACAGATGGAGAGTTCATAAGTGCAGTAAGAAATGGGAAGAAAAGTACGAGAGGACACATTCTAAGGAAAGTGAAGCAGAGGCAAACCGAGATTAGGAATTTTAGATGATTTAACAATATACTTACTGTATATGTGAACATGAAGAGTAAGACGAAAAACAGAGAAGAGTGGAGGCATTATATACCATGGACCTGCTAATAGACAGTGCAATAAGAGAGAGAGAGAGAGAGAGAGAAAGTCAAATAATTTACTGATAAGTCCTATAAGGACGTAAACGTGCAGATGTCCAGTTAGTCACTGCGGATGAGGGCAGATGATAAAATAAATTACTGCTTATTTTATAACTGGAGACACTTAGCGATTTATTAATTGAATTATTTGCTATTTAAGCTATTAGTTAATTAGCAGCAAATTGTAACATAGAGTAAAATTAAGTATTTCATTAATAAATTATACTTTGCAAATATTGGCCGACAATACTTAAGCAAGTAACTAAGCATGTTAACCAATTAACGAGTTAAAGTATTCCGTGATATTGCTAAATAGTCAATGTCATTACAAATGTTAAAAGTGATAGGATTTATCAATAAAATGGTGTTTTATTTTAGTTAATTGGCAGTATTTCGTCTTTTACTTCGTTACTTATCACAGAATTTAGGCTTAAAACTATGGATTCAAATAAGACAGGGCTCTAGTAAATCACACTGTTACAATAACCTCTACTCGCGAAAGTGATTATTTACAAAATTGAAAGTTCATACTACGTAATACTCTAATCGTAAATTCAGAGCTTACCTTGAGTTCCGTTACATTAAAACTCCATTCAAGACATCAATCAGCTGATCTCCGGTTAAAATTTCTCATGATATACACAAATTCTACAACCTTTTCTTATATGCCTAAAATTAGATTAGTAAATCTCAATCAAATCTATAGTTATCTGTTTCCTATGAAACCGGAGTTGACGTTGAATATCAAAAATCAGAACAAGCGATACATCGCAATTTCAACCAAATCAATATCTAAATAGGTTAATGAAGCGCTGCTTATTGAAAAATAATCCAATCAGTATAAAATAATGTATAGGGCCGCGAAGCATCAATTGCCTAGAATTTGTAAAATTTACTATATTTAAAATTGTAAAAATAATTGCTAATAGTATAGAATTGATTAAACATAGCTAAATAGTCTTGAGAAAGCTTTGGTTATAACCAGCTCTAGGATGATCACATGATATGACATGAAAATAGTCTACAGCAGTAGGCCTATTGATAACAATTAGCCAGTAGTCTAGAATTAATTGAAAATCGCCAATAGTTTAGAATCGCTTAAAAACCGCTAATTGCCTAGAACTCTTCGAATAATTTACTGTATTCATCGTGATCGGAGCAAGCTAGGTCTTCCTCTGGATACTGCTCGTAATTAGTCGAGTCGCCCAGGTCGGTGGTGTTGATTGTGGGCTTATAGGGGGCTTCTACCCTCCTGTGTAGATAGGCTGACCAATCCGTGCCCGCAAACCATCTGTGGCCTGTCAATACAAAAATACATACGTAAATACTGTATTCCTATCCTATTGGACGTCCCTGACATCATCCTTGTATGAGGAAACGGACGTTAAACCTTTATTATTATTATTATTATTAGTATCATTAGTAAAACATATTAAAAACTAGCAAAACAAGCTAGTTAAAGCTCTATTTGTCATCCTTTAAGCAGGAAAGCATATGATACTGAAGTGACTCCGTAAATATCAGAAGTAGTCGTGAATATTCAAAACAGTTCGGAGCACCTCAATGATCTACTTTTACGTCCTACGAATCTGTATCAGATAGGCTACAAATGAAGAAACAGTATGATGCTATACAGTATGATGCTATACAATATGATGCTATACAGTATGATGCTACACAACGTGATTATTAGATGTTCGTGATATCGCGTCGTGATAAGCGACTGAACGTGACCGCTCATCATCACATCTCATCAAGGTTCTTAATGTGATAAGAGATCTCTATTTTTCACATACATGCCGCAGCTACGTCATTCAATTATAATTCCTGACCGCACTGAATTTAGATCGTGCTCGAAAAATTGAAACTTCTTAAAGACTCGTCATCGTCTATACTGATCTATTTTAAAAATGACTTGCTTCTATTTCTGCCTTCTATGAAATCTGTAACAGACGGTCCTTAAATTGGGACGCGATATGACGCTGCACGACTACGTCTTCGTAATGTCTACTTTTCTCTCTGATTAATGCATTGTTTTTAATATACAGTATATGTTTATTTCGCCACTTGGGCAAACAACACAAATTTATCGCACATTGCATGCTTTAATCCATGTATGCAATATTGATTATACACAACTTTAATGCTCTAAATGCATATTTTATACACATTAAGTCTTAATAGTGTAGGGGTAACGTCATGAAGTTTTAAGTAACAGATCCTGAGGTAATTTGAACCCTCGCGGGTTCGAATCCCAGCCGCGCTGATCTGAGAGTAAAATATCGGACATTCACTGAACTGATTACACGAAAAATGGACTAAATTGCCTAACGGTTTAAACATGTGGCATTAAAAAGTAATAGACATCGACATAGTTGATCATTTCACTATACTGCGTGTCTACTTTACTTTTTAAAATTAAATATAATTTTAATGCTGTCAATGCATGTTCGTATTGAAAAATAAATTAAAACATATTTATTTAGAAAGCTAGCTGTTACAATATGTTAAACAGTTTCCACGTTGGCTAAGCCCTAACACACTGTGTGCCTCAAAATGTGTAGAGATCATACTGAACCTGGTACAGTATGATCTTGTATAACTCACCATTACTGCACTGATATCTTCAAAAAATTATCTTTAACCGATGCTATTTGTTAACAATATCGAGTTTAATTCCAGTGCAGTGAAACTCTGATGCAATGGTTGTCTAATACACTATTAGAGTAATACAACGATATATTAATAAATGACATAGTAGTAAAACGATATAATAATGCAATATTTATAGTAATAGTACATAGTAATGAGGATTTAAAGATCCAATCGTATGTGGACATGAAGAGGAAAGCGGAAGAAGGAGAAAAGTGGAGGCTTTATATACCATGGACCTGCCAGTAGGCAGTGTACTGAGAGAAAGAAATAGTAATGAAATGGTATAGTAAAAAGCTAATGTTAACGTCAGTTTCCTCAGTCGACAGCGATGTCAGTGACAGGCGAGCCCAGGATTTGAGCCCCTGACGTACTTATCCGCAGTCGATTATCTTACCTTATTCGCGATTGAATATCTTACATTTCGTTACTGGCTCCAACCAGTAACGAAATGATTTACATGGTGTAGATTGATACTGACACACGATACTATATAAAACACACGGAGTTTCTTTTATACATGTAGTACATTTAAAATCAGATCTTTAACTTTACATTCAATAAAATTCTGACCAACCTTTAACATTATTGGTCCCTTGCCGCAGGTTTCCTAATCGAGTGGTGACATCAACCCGGAGTAGACCTCTAAGCAGATCCTGAAGATCAGGTGGAATGTGAGGTGGGTACGACACCACTCCAGAAACAATTTTCTCGTAGATTTTGATTGGGGTGTCGGCGTAAAAGGGGGGATAGCCGCAGATCATTTCGTACACCAGAACCCCCAATGCCCACCAGTCCACGGAAGAGTTGTAGCCCTTGCTGAGGATGATTTCCGGTGCCAAATACTCCGGAGTACCACATAGAGTGTAGGTCCGAGATTTTGGGATTCTCTTTGCGAAACCAAAGTCTGTCAACTGTACAGAAATATACATGTAAAGCTCTAAAGTCAAGCTTAACGGCAGTTTCAACGTCTAAAGAGAGCCTCCGCTATTTACTTGTCTACGAGGAAAAAATTCGCAAGTTACCGGTCAACCAATTCGATGGAGCCTTTTGATAATTCGAGCTTTTTGATGCAGTTCGTCACTTCACAGCCATATTTAAGTTTCAGTTAGTCATCTTAAAGTTATATTTAAGTTTTAGTTAGCCATCTTACAGTTATATTTAAGTTTCAGTTAGCCATCTTACCGTTGTAGTTAAGTTTCAGGAAGTCAACTTAAAGTTATATTTAAGTTTTACTTAATCGGCTTACAGTTGTAGTTAAGTTTCAGTTAGTCATATTACAGTTATATTTAAGTTTCAGTTAGTCAACTTTTCTGTTTTAGTATTAGGACAAACAAAATCTCACAAATTCTCTCTATTTTTGTTGAAAATCGATTTGGATGGCTTTGTGTCTGTTTAAATTAGAAATCCTTTTCTAAAAATAGCCATTTCTTTCATCTTCGGTGTTAGCTCATATAAAAATTCCATTAACTCTTTACTTGATCTATAAATGCTGATGCATTCTAAAACTTTTTCTATTTACTCACGCCTTTCCGATTACTACTCATACTGATTCATGCAACATATTCCTTCATAATTAATTTCTATTCCGATGTTAAGGCTGATTCATACAAAATCCTGCTCTATCATCATTATGTCATGAACATGGTTTGAGAAGAACAAAGAAATGTTTAATATGTAGATTCTGCCAAAAAAACTATGTAACAGAGGGCGACACGAAAGCAAAATCTGAGATATTACAATACCTTCTATAACAATCAGGTAATAAATAGTTCAGCCAAAGGCACGATCAGGTACAAACAGTTAGACCAAAACTCTTATTCATGCAGACATTGTTGTAAACATCAGGTTCCTTACATAGACTCTATGATTATATATATATATATATATATATATATATATATATATATATATATATATATATATATACATGTATATATATATGGATATATACATGTATATACATTATATGGCTGGAGCCAGTGACGATGTCGGTAAGATATTCGACTGCGGATCAGTATGTGCGGGGTTCAACTCCCGAGCTCGCTCGTCACGGACCTCGCTTTAGAGTGAGAAAACTGACATTAACCTTAACGCTTTTTTGTGTAAGATAAGTGATCAAATAATAGAAAAAGTAAGAGATCGAGCCCCTTATTTCTAACATTTTTCGCTGATCGGAAAGAAAAAGTGGATGGATCATTAGAAGAAAGTTATGTCATGGTAAGCAAAAAAAAATTAAACAAAATAAGTCAGATAAAATAAGTAAGACAAAATATGTCAGACAAAATAAGGCAGAATCGCTGTTATATAAATCAAAAACATCCCTATATAAATGAATTGTACCGCTCCTTTGTAAAGTTTTTTTCTTCAAATTGAGATTGGATTGAATCAAGTTTAAAAGCTAGTATGTCATTAATTTCTATATTTCTAAGAATCTCTTGCAAAATTTATCTTCATACTCTCTCTAAAACATAGCTTATTTATGACAGTACGACAGCGATATGCCTTGAGAGACACTTGTTTAAGAGTCTTAAACAAGAGTCTTGGAATGATATCCCCAGTGAAATCAGAACCTGTTCCACTGCATCAGTTTTTAACAAAATATACAAACAGCATTTAATTGATACTTGAAAATGATTGTCTATGTCAATGTTTGCAGTTGTACAATGTCTTCAAGTCAGTAGAACCTCTGATCGTTCAGGGGTTATCTACTAATATTAGTCCGGCCTGTAGGTCTACTACTGTTTGAATCCGGTTTTAATTTGAGTGCACTTTTAGCTCTACTCATCTTTAGTATTTGCTTTAGTTAGGCCGTAATGTTTTGCTCTTTAAAATTCAATGTTATTTTCATTGTCTATCTTTATTATCTCCAATTTTTTTCTACAATCTTATGTTGCTATGTTGCTATGTTTCTGTGTTTCCGGTAGTCAGCTAGATAGAGCTCAATTGTGCTCTTTCTGACGGCCATTTTATTTGTGTTCTGTCTAGTTGTATGCGCTTTGTGTATATTTTGATTCAGTTACAAATAAATGATCATGGTTCTCTCTTAAGTAAAATATTCTCATTAATGTTATGTGCTCAAATAATATGCTACTAGTATAATGATATATATATATATATATATATATATATATATATATATATATATATATATATATACTGGTGTAATATAATATATACTGATATATTACATAATGATATACTGATGATATGATGTATGACAGAGAATATTTGAGACAGTCAATTCGTATCCCGACCCTAGTTAAACTGGGATTCAAAGGAAGATGATGATGATGATGATGAATGTTATGTGCGCAAAAGAACAGAGATCATCTGTATATAGTAACATGGTATATAGTATACCAACTGTACAGTATATAGTAACATACAGTACAGTCTTTCTATTCGTTCTACATAACGCTGAACAAGTTCTAGCACGAGATTCTATCAGTCAAGTTTTCATGCCCCATTAAATTGACAGGCTAGGCTGCCTTTAGTTGAAATCACTGAGATGTGAGAGTTAGAGTTGACAGTCAAACAGTCGTAAATTAGACATTAAAGTGGAACATTAAATAGGAATTTCAGACTTTATTGCTGACTGTTGGCATCATATATGATATAAAGTGTTTGAATAGTCAATACGCAGTTTTTCTCTCAAAAAAAGAATCGGAAAACTAAGCGAAGAATTAAGATTTTTTCGAATTCGAAAGCTCCGAATTTCTTGTTACCATATGATACAGAAATTAGATAGATACTAATATAGATTCACAGTGTTTTATAACGTATAATCATCATCATCATCATCCTCCCCTTAAATCCCAGTTTTAATCAGGGTCGGGATAAAAATAGAATGTCTCAAATCATCTCTGTCCTACACCACACCACCAGCCAATCCCTTATTTTCGACTTTTCCATTCGTTTAAGTTTTTGTAGCAATTACTTGAGCCTAGGCGCTCACCAACCGAATGCCCATTCTGACTTTGGTATGGATCTATATTTTAAGTCGCCTTCTACTACACGTGCATATTTACACGGTTTGTCTATTCTTCAAGCAACCCAGACACAACACGGGGAAACGTATAACGTATAATAAGAACACGAAATCCAGCGCCGCCCGTCTCTCAATAGGTAAACATCTTTTACCAAAAACTCTCCTCTTAAAAGTATCCTCTTAAAACACGTGTAGTTCAACGGTTGGTCTATTCTTCCGTGTCCGTGACACATGACGGGAGGTTATCAAGAATTCGCTAAACTTCGCTAGTTTTCTAGAATTCGCTAAATTTCGCTGGTTCTCTAAAATCGCATCGCCTGCTCCGAACAGATTTTCAGTTGAGATGCACTCAGAATTTTGCCGAGAATGGACGAGCTATAAAAAACGTAAACACGCATTATAGTGAAATGATCAACTCTATCTATCACTTTTTAATAATATCAAGATATTTCTATATTTAGAAAGAACTAAATTATTCGTACTATTCAGACTATTCGTTTCCACTTCTCCTCACTCAGTGATGAGAAGTGGAAACGAATAGTCCGTGTGTGCAGTCATCATCAGAATATTGATCAAATATATTATACTGTAAACTTAAGTCATTAATATAAAAGCCAGATGCAATTTTTTCAATTCCATACAAATGTTCAATAAAATATTTAATATCGCGGAGTGTTAAATGAATCAATTTTTTTAATGTAATAATGTTTTTGTTTATTTCAAAATAGGCTGGCAGCCGTAGACAGATAACATACGAACTTATGAAATGAAACATGCGAAAGATACGTACAATACATACGTGCAAATAATAGTAATGCAAATACAGACGATGTAGCTTACTTTAAATAAGCTATAGTTTAGTAACTTCACATGGTAGACCATTCGTACGAGTTATAACTCCAAGGAGCAAAGTTTAGTCGGTAGTGTAGTGCTCCTAAGTCAATCAATCATCTCTCTCTCTCTCTCTTAGTGCACTGCTTACTGGCAGATCCTTGATATAGAATGCCTCCAATCTTCTCTGTCTTTCGCTTTTCTTTTCTTATAAACGTACGAATGGATCTCTAAATCATCTAACATTCCTCTTCTCGGTCTGTCTCTGCCTCTGTTTCCTTCAATTTTACCTTCTCCTTCCAATCAATCAAATAAGCCTTTTAATCAACACGGATTAAAAGGAGCTTGGTTGAACTTCAGTGTTCCATACATCAAACCATACGTCATTTCATTAGCAACGCAATATTCCGAGATTTTTCTGAAACACTAAAGAATCGACCAATCGCAGGATGCACGTGTCGCAAGAGACGACTAAGTAGGGAGTCAGGAAGACAACGAGAAACTACCTCAGTACCCAGATTTTCTTAAGCTAGAGGCTACATTGCCTCTAGCTTGATTGCACGAATATTGGGAATAGTTTGTCTTGTGTGATGATCAATTTCTTGTTTAATGGAGTGTTCTTATTAATATTCTTATTAATATAATTATTAATAGTGTCAAGGCAGACTGTGACTAATCAATCAATAAGAGTTATAAGTTCGGTTCCTCGCCATACGGCAATTTCAGGGACGTCTCAAGCAGATGCTGCATCAACAGGAATATATATATATATATATTGAACCTGCAGTTTGACAAAACCAAGAGAGAAAGAAAGGCTTACTAATTACCTTTATATATCCGGTTTTATCGAGCAGGATGTTCTCTGGTTTGAGATCTCTATAGACAATATCGAGATTGTGCAAGTATTCGATGATGAGAACAATTTGAATGGCATAGAATTTCGTCATATTCTCGTCAAATCTCGAAACGTCTCTCAAATGTCTAAACAACTCCCCGCCGTTAACGTACTCCATTGCCATGTAGAGATTTGATTTGTCCTTGAAACTGTAGTTCAGCTGAACGATGAATGGAAATGAAATGCTGGAAAGGACTTTTCGTTCGCTAATGGTGTGCTCAACTTGCTTCATGCGCACCACTTTTCTTTTCTCCAGTATTTTTAGAGCCATGAAACGACCGGTGGATCGATGCTGAACCAGCACAACCCGACCAAATGAACCTAAAAAAGACAAAAAATTGACTTAAATTCTGTTTAATAGCGTACTTTTATTATATTTAGTTTTCTTTTACTATATTCTATTTCTAATAATAAATAATAATACATATTATTATTAATTATTATTATATATGAATCTTTTATTTCACCAAAACCTATGGTAGCATAACTACAGTAAATACACAATATACATGTAAAGTGCACAATATAAAGTGGCATCATGTTCGGCGAAATAGGCAAAGAAATTTAGCGCTCGAAACGAAAAGAACATGAAACATCACACACATGTACTAGAAAGCAGTGAAAAAAACAAATAACTCAATTTAATTGGAGAAATTATAATCTATTGCTTTTTCAGTTTATTCTATCAGTATCTATCGCTTCCGAAGAAGGCAAATGAAATCAAGAGCTGACACGTAAAGAGACGCTACCGACATCGCACCAGTAACGATGTCGGTAAGATACTAGACCGCGGATCAGCAAGTGCGGGGTTCGAATCCTGGGCACGAACCCGTCACTGATATCGCTTTTGAGAGATGAAACTGACGTTAGCATTGGCTTTAGTCAATCAATCAGTAATCAATTAGAAATTAACGTCCGGTTACTCGCTATAAGGCAGTGGCAGGGACGTCAGTGTTACATGCAAATGGGCCGTTGTGCAATGTGCGAAATATAAATGTGAAGAAACAGAACAATATCATACCGGTTCCTATCGTGCGAACAGGACTGAAATCATCGATGCAACCACTCTGCTTCGGAACATGATCCCACTTCTTCAGAAATTCCTCTTTCTGAATATACGGATTATGAATCCTGGCCTCAGCTTCCAGCTTCCATCGTTCATGACCCGAAGGCTCCGCTCCGGAACTGATCTTGCGGATAAACTGCCTTATCATCCTGCTTGTAGTGTTTGGGCAAAGTTCTTCTTCTTCTACAACCACCACCCGCGCGCTTTCTTCTGTGTTTCAGCAAATATTTCTGGACTGAAGGATGGGCACCCGTTTGCATTGAGTCACGGAGGTGGAGCGGTTGAAGTTCTCTCTTTCGCGGTGTTGTAGTTATCGTATTGCCGAGCTGTATCGGCAATACGTGGAAAGTTCTTTAGTAGCTGATGTTATTTACGTAGAATAAGATCGATTGTCCGGATAGACTTCATTGGTAATGATAAGATTGAGAGTATTGTGGTATCTCCTTCTTAGTTAACTGGTTGTTTTATAAATGATTAGCTAGTTCCTCGGTAATTTCCTTTGTTAACGATTCGAGATAAATCTTTATTCCAACAGGTTTCATTAATAATATTCACTTTAAAAGTGTTAATAATATTTCAAATTAAAGCCGCAACGCTTAACTAATTTCTTTATAAAACTGATGTCATGGATGCACTATACATGTAATATAGTTGTTTGCCCAGCGTAGCTTACATTATAATAAACCTCTGAAGTAATGTAGAATCTACTCAAATGCAGGCAAGTACTTTCCTTTTAAACAATGCTGCAATAATACAACAAAATACAAAATTGTTAGTCAAAGCGGTAATTCAAAATTATTATTCAAAGTTGTTATTAGGAAGTTTTTCTACAAATATGTTGTTACAGATCTCAATGGCAGCATAATTTCTTAGATAAATGATTTAGATGAAATTAAACAGCAGGAACAAAAACAGGAGCGCTTCATTGGTTGCATACGGATTCATATATAGTTAAAATGTCTTCTTTCTTTATTAATGTATTTGACAAAAGTCAAGGACAGAACGATTGCACTAAGGTCTAGTTCATAGAGTTTTCACAAAGGCCGTCATTCTGATATACTATTTGTGAAATACGTATGAAATATTCTTCTATCAGAATGATGACAATGCAGCGATAGGTCTACAGTAACTTTACAGACTAGCTAGGAACATATGACTGACTGCGTGTATCTCTCCCTCTCTCTCTCTCTCTCTCTCTCTCTCTTTCTCTCTCTCTCTCTCTCTACTGTTTTGAGTCCACTGCATATAGGCCCCTATTCCTAAACACAACGTACTTTCACGCATCTTAAGGCGCACGCTGTCGATTAAGCGAGTTAATTCCTTTGCACCCGGTTAGCCCTTATCCTCATATCAAGCCTTTAGCTTGGTGATAACATGGCTTCTGATGTGATTTCCCTTGCCTTCCTCAGTTTTCGAGTTTTTACGACATGTCCAGTTTACGTTTGGTCTATTCTACAGCATTATATTCCGCACAGTAGGCAGAGTTATACTACTATTATTTATGAGAATAAGGAAAGAACAAAAACTACAAAGACAGCAATTAATGCTGGGCAAGAAAACAGCAGTACATGCTTCTGTCATTTGAGAAACAAAAGTAAATTGGAAATACTTCTCTCATTGCATCTAGCTATTTTTCTTTTTATAAATCAATCAATCTCTCGATGTGTCCCTGTATTGAAAAATAAATGACACTGATATCGTATCTAAATAATTTCATTTTCACAGATAGCAAATGTAATATAAATATTGTAAATGATTATAAAAGATTTATATTATAATGCTAACTTTCAATTTTTCAAGTCTATAAATTCTTCAAACAAGCTGCTATTGACTTTTTCATAAACAGCTTTAAATTCTTACTTGCGTCAACTAAACACTTTTAATGCTTTTAAAATTGCAATGCCCTTGAAAAAGTTTGGTTTAGTGTTTGATACGGAAAATTTTTGAAGAAATACACACTGCCAGTTCATCTCTTTATCAACTCTAAAAGTCTTCAATTCTGCAATAAACTCACGACTTAGATTACACGTCTTAGATATAAGTTTGTACTACTTACAGTTCTAATAAAAACAAGTAACATTAGAAGAAACAATTCTTACCTCGATCGATTAATTCCGATGTGGAATAACAACGATTAGATTAACGATTATTTTTGATCGATATTTGTACATGTACATGTACATGAATAAATTATTGATAAAATTTATCATCATCATTGTTATCATCCTTTTATTGTTATCACCAGATTACATTTTATTAAATTTTTTCAGTGAGTGCTTTTCCGATGTAGAGGTGTCAATCACACAATCCTTGGCTCACAGGTAGAATTTCATAAGATCTGATCGATGTGTAGGATGTGGCTAAATGATCATAATTGTACCCTACTATAACGCTTTCTTCATCTCTCTTCAGTCCACTGCCAAGTGACAGGTTAAAGGTACATATTCATACTCACAGTCTGCTTTCTCGCTCCTTAAGAGAACTCCTTAGATCAACAAGTTCATGCCTTCACAAAGTATATGCCTTATCCATACCTTATGAAGCCGATAGCTTGGGAAAAGTATGGTTTCTGAGGTGGTTTCCCGTGGTCTTAATCAGTTCTGTGGATTAGTTACTATTTAATCCTGGGGGGAAATATTTCATGGTAAGGTTGGTCCCCTCTTGCCATCATCAGCTCCTTCCTTAGTCGCCTCTTACGTACACGCATCAGATTGTTTGCGGTTGCCCTATTCTGCAGTGGTCCAACTACACCCGAGCACAACACGGGGGTATTACACTCTAGCAAATACTAAAACAATTCAGGGTTCCATGGACTGTGGATTAGGACAGGATAAAAGCACTAAAATATACTGAAAAATGTGAAATCTCTCTTTAAGTTAAATAAAGTTTTCTTCAACATTTGTTCTATACTTGCTGTTACAATTACTACTACTACTACCTGTATGAATACTTAGTACATGTACTTTCATAATTATTACTTGCTACTTACATTTAGATTTATTATTACTACTACTGAAATTATTACTTAGACTATGTACTACTTAATTGATATTTGCTACTACTGTATTGGTATTAGTAGTACTTTTTTCACTGGGGCCCTATATCTAAAATCTTCATCTTTTTCTTCAATCTTTAATTGTTGAAAGGGATAGAGATTATAAAAGGGATAAGTAATATAGCTCCAATTAAGAACCAATTACTAATAGATACTTTTACATAAATGTTTTAATTAAAATGTGTTATATATAAACTATTAACTTGTAATTCTTGAATTATAAACTCTAAACTTTGCATTATATTCTTTGAACCAAAAATTCTAAACTTTACCTGAAAATTCATAAATTTTTTCGCAGTAGCAATTACAATCTAACATTAGCTCAACACAGAGTATAGAATCTAATTGTTCTCATTTACGCCATCATTGTCCTACTTTAACCACTTTAGCTTTACAATAATTCTTAGCAATTTAACTGTACAAACCACTTCGTCGTCTGGTTCTCAGCCAACCTCCCAAGGGAATGAAGCTTTTCTAACAGTCTGTCGGGTGTTACCACGCAGAATGTTTTGTAGATGGTCGACACTACGTAGGCCTACATTTGTCATGCATTGTGGCGCGGTGACTCGGGTAAAGCTAGAGGCGAAGAGAGGCGTTTGATGCCCTACGAGACTCTCAACCTACCTTCACGGCTATGTAGTGACTTAGGCCGGTGGTTAAACTGCGCGCCTATATACGAAGTTAAGCTACTTCGAGTCGGTTAGTACATGGATGGGTGGCCAATTGGAAGAGCGAGTGTCGACAGTTTGGAAGAGAAAATCCCGTAGGTGCCCAGAACATAGGTTCAACCATACATAACTCAGGACGGGCTCAGTACATGAATATTTCGGCTAACTAGAAACTACCAGTTGGCCGAATCCCATAAAATAGAATACCGGCTACACTCGTTTCAACATCGTATAATTAAACGAATGCGACACACGATAAACACGGCTAAGTAAAGAAATCGTATGGTTAACCAAACAGTTTCCCTTACTTCTGGGGTCTTAATGTTTCTACTCCAGTTTGTTAGTTTTCGAGATGCATTTGGTGGGATTAGTATGAGCCGGTTGCATTTCGGTATGTTGACAGACGGAGGACCAGTAGGTGCAGTGTTCGAATGCAGTGCTCTATCCTCTACTGGATCATACTCTTTGATGGCCTATTGTTTCTGTCTCTGCTTAATTTTTGGATTGATATTATTTTTCCATTTTCAAAATTTACATTATAGTATTTTGCTTTCTATTCAATTTGACTATTTCCGTGTGCTTATTTTCATTTTGTATGGTATATGCTGTGCTTGGATCTAATAAACATAGTTTCTCTCATTCTTTCTTTCTTTCTCTCTTTCTCTCTCTCTCTCTCTCTCTCTCTCTCTCTCTACTGGCATGATTTGTGACCGGAAACAGGCGTAAAACTGGGCTTTATCCTTTCAGTTAGCTAACTATTTCCACTTGAAATATGTCCACCTACCGCGTACGGGAAATAACTTAACACGAGCGTTAGTTAGGAAGCGGTTAACATGGTTTGGTATTATCGGAATTTCTAATTTCCTCTGATTTCTCTTAGACACTGTGAATAATTGTTTTTCTCTACTCTTCTCAGTTTATCAGACAGGTTTTCCATATCTACTGTTTGAGTTGTAGTATCTCTCTCTCCTTTTTCAGTGCACTGTAAAGTGGCAGTTTCAAGGTACATATTCATACTCAAATTCTGCTTTCTCACTCCATGAGAGCACTACTTAGATCAACAAATTAATCCCTTCGTAAAGTCTATGCCTTATCCATACCTTATGTAGCCTGTAGCTTAGAAAATGTAAGGCTTCTGAGGTGGTTTCCCGCTGCCTTCCTCAGTTGTAGCATAATAACATACTATTTATGGGCTGAGCTGGTAGCACTGTCCGTTAGGCTACTACATAGAGTCAGTTGTTGCATGGTTCAAATCCAATGTTCGCCCTTTACTGGCACTTTTAGACTGCAGAAACTAACGATAAACTTTGATTTGGCTTTTACTGTTTACTTCTATTTTGCCTGTACCCTTAAGGTTTGTGGCGGAAATCGCTTCTTCTGAACTATTGTTATAAATCTAAGCTACAGCAATTGTCACTGTGCCAAAATTTCAAACCACCTAAAATGACTTACATAAACATTAAAGAACTTTAACAAGAGTCTCTAGCATACATCAGTCTCAGGAGACCCGTGAAACGGGCCCAGGCATTCTAAGATACCGTGCATTAATAAGTGGATAATTACAGTGGGAATTGCGAGTTCAGTGCTTATTATTAATTTAATAATATTTGATCGAACTATCATAATGACAAAAACGTTTAACCTCCTATTGCGATTTCTGTTGTGTTACCGAAAGTTTCCTGTTGTGTTACCTAACGATTACCTGATGTAAATAAATGGAGCTATAGTGAGCTCCTTATAATTACTATAACTGGATGGCGATATATGGCAAGAAAATCATAGTTTTATCTTCACGATGTTCTTTGACGTTGAAGAAAATCTTTCACAAATAAGGGTTGCCTCTCTTAAAAGTGCTAAAATGTGTCAAACAAATTGGAGAAACATAAATGTAGATGTTGGTGCGATTTTTAGAAATTATTTTACAAAATGTGGGTTTAACGCCAAGCTCAGAGGCCCGAAGGGCGTCACTTCAAGACGTCAGTTGTAGGCTACCGGTGTGCACCCTGAAAGATCTGATCAGCTCTACCAGGAATTGATCTCAGGATCTCGGGAGCGTCCATTGATACATTCATGTCGTTACCTAACGCGCTTAAACCTAAGCCATTGAAACTTCAAGGCTTTCACCTTTCAGCATAAGAATGTGTCTCATTTTTATACAAGTCCATGATTTGTTGTCTAAACCGCGTTAAACCAGTTTAAAGCAGTTGAACACGGTTCAATAAACTTTTAATATTTATACTCTTTTACTCTTTTTATAAAGAAAAGTACTGGCAATTAAAAGCCAAATTATCTATAAAAATAAAAATTTTATAATACTAAAACTCTTTGTTGGATTAAGAGAAGCTAAGTTATGAAATAAAACTAGTCACATACAAGTTTTCTAAAAGAAATGGTATCAAAATGTTGCTCAGTGGTTTTGTTTTCATAAGTACATGTATAAATGAACAGTCTTTTTCAAATCTCAAGCCCGATATGCACAGGATTCGTCACAAATCTTCTAAACAACTAATAGATCCTAAGAAAATACGTTCAATAGCAAATTAACACATTTTTATTTTTGAAAATAAAGAAATAATTAAAAGAGAATAATAATGAGAGTAACAATTTAAATTTTTCAATAATTTATTTATAAAAACTAAATCTGATCCGTGTTTTCGGCATTTTTCTCTGAATGGTCATGGCAACTATTTTAGTACATTGAAAATATGTCATAATAAATGAGCCAGATTTCAAATTACTTAATTTTATAAATACATTTTAGAACTTAATAGGCCTACCTTCTCTAGTTTATACTCACTCTACTGGGAATTACTGAGTTAGCCAATAAATTGAATAGTAAATAAATGAAATTAGTAATAAATTAATGAAGGCATCTCCTGAAAAGAGGTCCCATACTTTACTAAGTAGGCCTACAGACCCAATGCAGTACATGTATGCTACTTGAAATGAAATTCTTTAATAGCTTATATCATTCCAAAAGAATTTAAATTCATTTTTACTAGAATTTCTCTATAATCCTGGCTCCTTAATTAAACGATATCTTCAAGCAAAGAAAGCTTTTTAAAAATTTAGACTGTAGGCTTCCGCAAAAGAAGTCTTTTGAAAATTGAACGTTCACATAAATTCGCTTCAAAATATTAATCTTTGCAGTAAATGATTTTTACTTATTAGTGTAGACATTAGTCAAATAAGTAATATTGCATTATAATTATCTTGAGATTTCGCTTAACGTCATGAAGTTTAACTGACAGATCCTGAGATGAATTGAATCCTCGTGGGTTCGAATCCCTGCCGCGCTTATCTGATAGTAAAATCTCGGACATTCACTGGACTGGTAATATGGAAAATGGATTAAATTGCCTAACCGTTTAAACATGTGATATTAAAAGTGATTGATATCAACATAGTTGATCATTTCACTATAATTCGTGTTTACTTTCTATAATTAACATTATTTGTCGATTTAGTCAGGCGAGGTAGATCTATTATGTCAGTTCTAAATATAAGTGAATCGGCAAGTAAACAAGGATATGTAATAAATAGTACCACGCACATTCGTAATACATCAAGCGAATATCTATTAATAATATAGGCCTAACCAGTATCTCAATAGGATCTCACCACGTTGAAGAAAATCAACAGGATTTTGATCACTATAATGATTAGCAACACCACATTTAACTAGCTAATACTATCACTTCGATTTCTTAATGGTTCTTTAAATAACAGCGTAATGGTGTACCTTTCATTTAATTGGTTCTTTAATCGTTTATCTAAAAGCTGGTGTTATATTTTAGTATCATGCGGAACTGTATCATGCGGAACTGTATCATGCGGAACTGTAGCATGCGGAACTGTAACATGCGGAACTGTAACATGCGGAACTGTAGCATGCGGAACTTTAACATGCGGAACTTTAACATGAGCACCAATAACATGTGGAACTGTAGATATAAGTACTGATTTGAACCGCAAGCAAATAAAACAATTACTTATTTTGTTACTATTGGCTAAACCGGTAGTACTTTGGTCGGTTTCCTAACCGTAGATCACTGAGTGCTTAAATCCATCGCTCTCTCTGTCCATGATGTGGTTTTTAAACGAATATGAACTTAAATTTGATCTTATTGTGGTCTCAATGTGACAAAAAAGCAGAAGAATTTGTTTCATATCGTTAATTAAAGTTACTCTTCTGCATGTTCCGTCAAATATTTGTGCAAGGGATTGTCATATGCCTCTTAGTGGTAGACCTTTTGAAGTTCGTATCGTACGAACTTAAATTTTATGCATACAGCTTTTGATTTATTTCAACCTGCCACTTACTGATATCATTCAGGCTAATGTATAGCAGCTTTGCGACTAAAATCGCAGAAATAATTTAAATGAAATATAAGGCAATCATATTTATACATATTTTTCAAAACTTTAGTATGTCTGCTGACTATCATAATAACTTATCAAATATCAAACCCTTCTTGCTATTGTCATTGCTCGACTTTCCATTGTACTTTTACATTTATATGTACCTTGGCTAATGCATATGGTAAGACTTACACTTAAGTATACCTAAATGATGAATTAATTGAATGTTAAGCTTGTCAGAAAAAATCTGTACTGCCGACTTTATTTGCTTACTGGCTTGAGATATATGGAGGAGCTATATGCCATGGACCTGCCAGCGGGCAGTGCAGTGCACTAAGAGTGAGAGAGAGAGAGAGAGAGTGAGACTGGGTTGCAACATATGATATAAGGCCTGTATAAACTAGTTTTTAATAATAATAAGAATGTCTGTTACTTAATTAAAATGTGGCTTATCTATAATAGTGTAAATATTAGCGCTATACATTTTGAAGTTAATATTCTTCAGTAATATCTAACTATATTTTTAAATAAGCTGCATTTCTTACAAGGAGTGTTAGATACACAAGCCAACGACTATATCGACCCCTTTTAAGCAACGATTAGAAATCTCTATGCAAAAAAACCAATTGAGATTTTCAAATCTGCTCTTGGGAGAAAATAAGTTCGAAAAGTGCAATTACACTTCTATCATTAGTTCCAAAGAATCTGTTGGCATCATTTTACAATAATTTTTTAAATTTTAACAAAAGTCGACCTTTTGCTTATTATACAATTAATATGCTGTAGATTATTCTTTTTATAATAAGTGAATATTATTATTATTTCTGTTATACGTAATTATTATTCTTTTTGTAATAGATAGTCTAAGTATTATTCCTCTTGTAAATAATAAAAGACAACATGCTTCAGAATGATGTGATCTCAGTTTAAAGAACCCCTGTAATGGGCGTTACGAGTTATTTGATACATACTATATGTTATAAAAAATAGATCTATGCTCTCCAGATACAAGATTCACCAACAAAAACTCGGTTTAAGTTTTGGTTATGTTTTGAAAGCTTGGTTTTAAATACATAATGCATAATGGATTTGAACAATTAGCAATTTAATAAGAATTTTAGTTGTGCTTAGTTATGTTATCACATTGAGTATCTTTATGTTTATAGATAATCGCACGAAGTTAAGCTCCATCGCGCCGGTTAGTATTTTGTGGGTGACCACCTTGGAAGGCAGCTTTGACAGTTGGCAGTTTTGAAGGAAAAATCCCAGGGCGCGAATGGGAAAGTCATTCTTAAATCCGCGCAGGCTGAAATTGATGCGCCAACAAAAGGCAACGATTACTAATAACCATGAAAAGGAATGGAGGAAATACTGAAAACTACAAAAACAGCAACTAAGGAAGTTAATTATGTAGCACATGCAGTATTTCGTGTGTGTTACTATACGAACACAAAAAATGTTGTATCTATAGGTGACACTTGTTGTCTATTTTCCTGTTTTATTTACTGCCATGATTTTTGTTAAATAAGGATTATATAATTAACTAGCAGTATCTGGATATCTGTATAAAAGCTATATATAAGTAGCTAGAAGTAGATTGGTATTGGTCTACATAGGTAGCTAGAAGTAGATTTGTATGAGTCTATATAGGTAGCTAGAAGTAGATTTGTATGGGTCTATATAGGTAGCTAGAAGTAGATTTGTATGGGTCTATATAGGTAGCTAGCAGTAAATTGGTATGGGTCTATATAGGTAGCTAGCAGTAGATTGGTATGGATCGGAAGCTGTAGTGGGGCCAGCTTCTGATGACGGCGTAGAGAATATCTCCTGGGCACAGTGTACATCTGCCGTCTCTGTGCCCAAATAACTCGTAGTCATCCACAATGTAACCCTGCAAGAGCACACCATCGATCAGTCAAATATCTCAGCAATGAAGCACTAAGTTAAATGAATATTTTTCTTTCAGTATGTGTGGGGTTCAAATCCTGGGCTCACCCGTCACTGGCATCGCTTTCGAGTGAGGAAACTGACGCTAACCTTAGCTTTTTTGACTTTAACGAATTGCTCGGTTAAAACCCTCCTGAGTACGTTATTTAATAGATTAAATAACGACTATGACGATGCATGTCGCGCAAGATTATACAGTAAACTTATTTAATCAAAGATTTGACATGTTTAATTCAGTTAAGAGTTTAGTTTAGCTGTAACATAGTTGATAGCTGATATTTTTGCATGAATTTGTATACAATAATTTCTTGCGAATTTTAATAAAGCGCCACCTGCATATTTTGAATGTTTTTTAGTTAAGCTCGAACACACGCTCTGAATTGATACTGGCAGGGATACAGCCTTCAAGCCTTTGTATGATCTGGCACGTGTCAGGCTATTGATTATTATGATTGAGCAGGTTCAAATCCTGACTCTCCCGTCACCGATATTCTATTTCAGAGACGAAACTGACGTTGAATCAGTTTCTTTTTCTGTTAACCTATATATTAACATATTAAGTTTTACATTCAAAAACCGCATATAAATTGCAAGTTTCTTTTGGAATCTACTTTTAAAAACTTTTATTTATTTTAAAAAAATTACTTCTTTCCTTTTTTGGTTTCGTTAAGAATCGGTTAGATTTTCAGTTAAATTTTTAAAAATTATATTATCTGAAAACACAAATAAATACAGAATATCTATTGTAATATTACAATATCTATTATAATATTTAAATATTATAATTTTTAAATTAATATATTTATTTAATTAGAATATCTTGAAATTGCTACAAAATATTCTAAAACCTGACCCTAGCTAAACTGGGATTCAAGGGATTCAAGAGATAATGACGATTTAGTTAGATTATCTATTATAATATTTAAATATTATAATATTTATAATAATATATTTTTTAATTTGAATATCTATTATAATATTTAAATACAGAATTATCTGAGCACACACCTGTTCCACGCCGCACTCGATGATGTCTTGGACGGCGTTTAGAGCGGCGTCATTAGGTTGTCGCTCCATGAAGTCACCCAGAACACAGAACCCATATGCTACGGAATTATAATTAAGGGTGTGGGACCCCACGACCCCGAAACCTCTTCCTTCATAGACCCTTCCGTCCTCCCCTATTAAATAACTGTAACCAACGTCATTCCAGCCTGTAAATCAATCATTCATTCAATCAATCAATCATTCAATCAATCAATTACCCATTCAACAAATCAATCATTTAATCAGTCATTCAATCAATCAATCAATCATTCAATCAATTAATCTACCAATCATTCAATCAATCATTCAATTAGTATTTTAGGCGATTTTAGACGTACGTCAAACAGCAACATAGAATTGACATTGGATAGTCAAATGACACAGTAGCCAATGCCAATATCGGTGCAACAACTAAATAGAAAAAGATTTGAAATTTCTCTTCCCAGGTTTTTCTACCGAAAGGCAGGTCCAGGACTCCAAGGTGCTCATAACCTTGGAGTCCTGGACTTGCCATAACCTTCGAGTCCTGTTTCATACACTTCACCGAATTGACTTTTCACTGCCTTCCTCAGTTCCATGCGTATATATATATATATATGGCCTACGAAATCATAAAAGCAAATGGTCTAAAATACTACATATACTGTATATTTAC
Source organism: Enchytraeus crypticus (assembly GCA_905160935.1). Taxonomy (NCBI): domain Eukaryota; kingdom Metazoa; phylum Annelida; class Clitellata; order Enchytraeida; family Enchytraeidae; genus Enchytraeus; species Enchytraeus crypticus. Next base: position 456,477 of record CAJHZI010000541.1, read on the forward strand.
ACGTGTGTATATATGTATATATTTACATGTAGGGGCCTATACTAAATGTACTTAAAGCATTCTAATTTTTGAAAAGTTTTGAACTGTTTGTCAAATAAATTGCAAACGTACAGTAGGCCTATATTAGAGGGAAAAATGTTAATACTTTCGGGTCTTTATGTCCCATTTCAAGTACCACGTGGTTTGTGCTCTGATGCAGGCCCTGTGTTTTGACCTTACGTAAAAAAGTCTACTTTTATTCTATTCTATTATATTCTATTTTACGCTATTCTATTCTACTCTAACAAAGCATTTCTCTTAAGAGTCTTAACCCGTGGCATACAGCCAGTGAGTAAAGTGTCGACCTAACGCAGATTCATTTACGTGTCTGGCATTGCTCAACCTCGCAGCTCTGGTTATTTGGTTTTCGGAAAATCTTCTGTAAGAGAGTGGCGTAGCGGGGGGGGGGCGATAAGAGGGGCATGTGACCCCCAAGATGTCATGTATATTTATTAAACCCATATATATATATATATATATATATATATATATATATATATATACATGTATATATATATACATGTGTGTGTGTGTATATATATATATATATATATATATATATATATATATACATGTGTATATATATATATATACAGTAAGTGCACGAATAATTAAGAAGAGAAAAATAATTAATAAAACAATTAGCTATTCAATTTAAAGCAGGTGCCTCCCCCAAAAGTGCTTCCCCAAGATTAAATCATGGCTATGCTATTCCGCTGTGTAAAACTAATATTTTCCGAATCCTCGAGAAAGCCAAAATGATTTTAATTATTAATTTTTAAAAATATTATTATAACTTTAACTATTATTAATATTTTTATGATTATAATTATTATTATTTTTTAATCATTTTATTTTAAATTAGTTTTTAAAAGTTATTAATTAATTATTATTATTTTTTATTTTCATTTATTTTGTCGTCTATATTGCTATTAAGGTAAATTATAATTTTAATATTTGACATATATATATATATATATATATATATATATTATATATATATATATATATATATGCTGGTAATATATATATATATATAATATATATATATATATATATGCAGGTATATATACATATATATATATATATATATATATATATATATATATGCAGGTATATATACATATATATATATATATGCAGGTATATATACATATATATATATATATATATATATATATATATATATTGAACTCTTACCGTTGGAATCCATATGATAGTTTTGAATGGCTCGTATTGTGGCCATGCAGGTATCCTGGTCAAAGCAAGGATTCCCAGCAGAGTGGTGCACAAAGGTCATGTTCACGGGACCCTCAATGTAGGACACGGCTGTAGGGGGTCGAGCCCCCCACTCTTCCCTTGTTACGAACACCACATCACCGCATGATCCTGGTTTATATAACAACAATATAACAACATTAATCCAGTAATCAGGAATGCTGCCGCCCTATGTTCTGTACAGAACGCAAGGAACTGATGATGACGATGATGATGAATCAATCAATCAGTCAATAAGAAGTTAACGTCCAGTTAATCGCCATAAGGCAATATCAGGGACGTCAACAAAATTAAGAGTGATATTGTCGTCCATGAAAACATCGAGCACTACTGAGACAAATCAAGACGGTGAGGAAAAAGAAGGTTTAAATTCCAAAATCCAATCAATTAGTCCAAAGATAAAGGAATAGGGGTTTCTAGAAAGGTTTAGTATTCGTTGTGTGCGGGAAACTCATGTGATAGCATTTAAGGAAATATACTCGTATGATTATGCTATAAATGAGAACAAAGTGAAAGGAGTAAAATAATTTAAGTTAAGTTGTACGATTTCATGCACAGATATTAAAATAGACAATACTACTACTATTACTACTACTACTACTACTACTACTAATAGTAATAATAATAATAATAATAATAATACGTGGGTTTTCTTTATAGTATTATTAATTGTCCTACAAATTCTTTGGACAAATAAACGAAATTAAAAACACTGTCGTTAAGTAGGCCTACCGCGCACTAAATGTGCGTTTTAAAAACGCGATAATTTTATATTCTGAAGGAAAGCTATTGCATTAATACAAGCATAGAATCAATAATGCTTAGTAACTGTAGCAAATAGAAAGTAGCAGCAGGATAGTGTGATACTATGGTTTAAAGTTTCAACTTACCATTTTCGCTCATTATGATCTGCTGCCAGAACATAACGAGCGGAAATTATAATTATAAATTATTGATTATAATTATTACTAATCATCATCATTATTATTATAATAGAGCCTAGACGTTCACCAACCGTTTGCCCTTTCTGACGTTGCTATAAATCTTAGTGCTTTAGTCGCCTTTTACGACACGTGCAGTCACCAGTTGGTCAATTCTTTAAACAACCCGGCCACAACAATTACAATTACGGAAAACAATTACTATTATAATTTTAGATAATAAGTCATTTATGATTATGAATTATAGTTTTCTTTCTGTTGTGCTTCTATCCGAGACCATCACGTTCACTCGCAAACACGAGATAAAATGCATATAGACAAGTACAGTCAATGTTAAAATGACCTTTATCAAGTGCAAGTACAGTCAATTATAAAATGATCTTTATCAAGTATAATCAATGATAGAATGATCCTTATCAAGTACAAAAAATGTTCAAATGAACCCTATCAAGCACAAGTACGGATAGAATCAACGTTAAAATGTTCTTTATTCAGTACAAAGTTAAAATGAACTGTGGAACACACAATAGTCTAGTGAGAAAAGCATTGCACAGCGTCAAATTAACCTTCAATGTCATTTTGTCATTATGATACAAAGGTATACTGAGGTACAACAAAGGTTAACGCCGGAATATGTTTTAATCGGTTTAATTTACTGCGCGAAATATTAATGTCTAAAGCCCGCTGTTATAGGACAGACGGCTTTATATTTGACGAGTTCTTCAAATCTAAGCGCAACATCGAGTTTCAACAGAAGGTTATATATAAGTTGCATTAATTTTTGTGACTGTAGCTAGTGTGTGTCGAGTTGTCTTGAAGAGAAGCTTTGTGCTTCTGAACTTTGACGTTAAACACACTACACCAACGTACCTACCTACAGCACAAGTCTGTAGAACATTAGAATAACATGTAGTTTACAACAGAAGGTCTGAAGTCTAGAAAAAGAAATATGGCCGTAGTGACGACTGATCGAGCGTTGATATGCAGAAGGTTTGTATCAATATGGATTTTTTATGTCTTATCTTCTCTTCTGAAATACTTCATTTAACAGACGCACGTTTGAAAGATTGTCTGCTTTTCGCTAATTTTTCTCAGATTTTACTCATTCCATGTCTATTCCTAGGCGTGAAGTGCGTATCGCATACAATGAGGATATAAATTAGCTGACTGGTCAGATATTTGAATCCAGAAGTCTCGATTCTGAGATCCACTCTCTATCCACTTGTTAAACCATCAGGGAAATGTCGACAATAATTGCACTTGCACATTGCACTCGGCGATCATTGTCATCATAGAATGGCGTAACATAACAACAATTAGGCTAGAGTTCTACTGTTGTCCATGACAACATCGAGTACTATTAGGACAAATCTAAGCCGGTGAGAAAAAAGAAAGTACAAAACGTTGCAGATTCCAAAATTCAGGAAAACAGTCCGAAGAGAAGATGTTGGGACTAAACTGTACAATTATACCTTATGGTATGAACTGTGTATTGTAATGTCGAAACGAATGGTAATATTGAATAAATTATTATAATATTGTAAAATAACCATCTAGTGACGCAAGCCCAAGTGATTTCAAAAGTAAATTTAAAATGAAACTATTCCCCGTGTATAGCACAAAAGATTTACGGTGTAAATTATGTTTAAAGAGAAGCATTGTGATGAAATTTACGATCGAAGTTCTCGTTGCGATGTGTAAGCCCCAAACAATCCAAAACTCACTAACAGTAACGAAAATGAACAGAATCAGCACACAAATCAATCAATCAAATGAGTCAGCAGCGATGAAATCAATCAATGAGTCAGCAAAGATTACATCATTCAATCAATGAGTTAGTAGCGATGAAAAATCAATTAAAAGTAAACACAGGATAGCAATCCTGTCATTAGCAGTAGATGTCCGAGAAGTTTGAAACACTTTAAATAAAAAACATAAATATTTGACTAGTGGTATGCATTTCCTTTTGTATTTAGCGCAAATTTAAGATTAACCTTACATCACCACGGGATTTATTCAATGCCGTGATTATTATGTCTACAAAATTACAAAAGTGGTCTGATTTTTGTTGTCGCTAGAGATCAGCTAACTTTACTTAGGTCTTACAATATGTCTTTTATATTTTTTATTTTTTATTATGTCTTTTTATGTCGTTACTAATGTTTTACGAGTGTCTTAATAGCGTAGGAGTAACGGCATGAAGTTTTAATAACAGATCCTCAGGTATAAATCTACTTCAAATTTTGTGATATTTTTTTAATAAATATTAGTTTAATGTGTCATTAATATGACCATATTAATGACATGTATCATTAAAATGGTCATATTAATAGGTCTCACCCCCCCCGGGAGGAAAATGTCAATTTTGGAAATCACTGATTCCATTATAGACTCCTGTAATACCTCATACTACGTTTTATAAACAAACAGGCATTTGCTTCTTCATAAAAAATGAGTAACGACATTTGTAGTTTTTGTACTAAGTATGTATTATCATTAGGGCCATTTACTTGGATAAATCAACTTAGTATGTGTCACTATCATATGCATATCATTATCAGACTAACTTTTCTTTTGTATAATTATTGTAAACGAAGTACGCGCATAAGTCAACTCAACTCTTAGTAGTGGCACATCATTCCATGTTGGTGATTTGCTTTGTTTAAATGTTGTATTGTTTGTTATGCTGAGCATTAAATAAAAGAAAAAGAAAAAGGAAAGTATTAAAGTAGTCTATCCTAATAATAATAATAATAACCACCGAAAATTTCTATAGCGGTGTCATGGCCGGTGTCCGGTCTTGAGACCGCTTTACAGGCTATGGCTTTACTGTTTGAAGTGCAAAGTCTTTCAAGAATAAAGATTTCTTAGACAGTAAACGTTTTGTAATACCTGTGACGGAAGGTAAACCTAAACTGCATCCTAAGATGATGAGAGTTACAGAAAAAATTAGCATTTTAACACATAAAATTTCTAATAACGGCTGCAATGATCAAATTATTCCGCAGTTTAGACCGAGTCAAATAGTGAAATAACAATTTAATAGCAGTATATCATCAAATATATTTAGATAATTATCTTACGATTAGCAAATATTTCATGAATTTCGCCATCTGGTGTTGATCAGCCCTTATCAATTTCCTCAAAATAGGTCAAGTGAATCGGTCAAAAACTCTATTGCACTACTATTATAAGCTATAAAACAATTGTACCATGTGTGTACATGTACGTTTTATTTATTTAACTGACGTTTAGATAATTACATTAACTATTTACAGACTTCAAGGTCAAATAATGCCAACATTATTGCTTTCATTTAAATGATTTACATCACTACTTTGAGTTTTTAACTACTGTTTCTTTTCAGGGTTACCCTTTTCATATCTCAAAAACACTCCACTTCAAAAAGAAAGTCTCTCATTAATTACACATTTTGTATAATTATGTCTTACCAGGCCGAGTCAATTCTCTACTGAAAATCGATTGCGTTTAAAATAATTAAATTAAAATTAAGTTTTATAACTATAAAATACATTCGTTATGTTGTAATATATCAACTATCAAGGTTTTGTAGTATTCTATAATTTATTAATAAACTTTTATTCAAGGTTACATCCATTAATGTAGACTAGTTGCTGGCATACGTAGTCTTTATCTCAAGGCCGTTATCATTTATAAGTTCCCTTGCATATGTAATGGCAATTAATATATAAGAGAAGTAAGACATTTACTAAGTCACTTTCGCTTATTCATTTGTTTCGATTTCAGTATTTAATTTTAATAGCGTTAATTATGTAATTTTAATTTTAATCGCGTTAGTGCTTTGCATTATATATTCAAATAGTTATCGGTTGCTTTAATCACCGTTTTAAGTAATTCAAATGTTCAAGTGTTAAATAAAGCTTTCAGCATATCTTTCAACAACAAACACATTTAAATCGCCTTTATTCTGCACAATTTCAAAAAATACAATCCGGTTACAAACTATACTTATTTCTAAAAAGTCACAAATTTTAAAAGTTAAAAAAGTCGAGATAAACCAATCAGTGAAATCAAGATTTTTCCTTGAAAGAAGTCATCGCAGTATCGCGGAATATTTACTGTTTTATGAGCAGATTTATTTGTAAAATTCTTCAACAGTAGGTCCTACTCTAAAAAGCATTGTGACGGCGGGAGGAAATTAAGAAAACAAGTATACAACAAGTCTTTATACAACAATTCTTTTACAGGCAATGAGACAGACAAATTTAAATATTAAAATCAGTTCATCAACAATCGTTAATCAAATACTAGATTGTAAAGAAACTTCATTTTGTTCATACATGATACTATATTAATTTGTTAATACTTAAATTGTTTATCTTATTATTATTATTATTATTATTATTATTATTATTATTATTATTATCGTTATTCAGAAGATGCGTTATCGTTTAACAAAAGAAAAAAGCACATTACTAGATCCGAAAAAAATAACACAAATAACACAGAAATACTGAACTGACACTGTGGAACCCATTGCACGGCAAGAAAAAGAAAAATTTTAAAGAATTCTTTAAAGAGTTCTACAAAAAAGCATTATCTCTTTTAAAACTAGATTCTGGTATTGTGGATTTCGTTTAAAGGAGTGATAAAAGTATAAACATAAAATCAGTACGATGATATCAATCATAAATCGACCTCAGCAAAAATTGCTTCGTTATAAACTTAAAGATATTCAAGCATACTCACAACATCCTTGAACGAGATTCTCGAGAACTATCTACTGTAATATTATCGTTATTCATTGATTATTTCTATTTTGCTTAATAAGCTATTAACCGTTGTGATAAAATCTCTGAGAGATCAGTACAATAATTAAAAGTTACAATTAGTAAATCAGTAAATTAATAATTCTGTTTAAAAAAATTACAACTTGAGCAGAATAAAATCACCGAGATTTCAGTTACAACAATTAAATGAACATTCAACTCCATAAGGTTTACCGAAGAGTTTCAGTTTAAAAGAATGACTAGAGCATATTAACAACATAAACACCTATTAGTTTTATAATCAAAAATTTCATCAATTGTAGTAGACCACTGAGTAAGAAATATAAATAATTAAATTTTATTTACTTTAAACGATGAGCTAAATTTTAAAAATCATTAGAAAATTATAGAAACCAATGAGAGTATTGTATTATTAATTTCATTATAATTAGACCGCTCGAGAAATTTCTTGCATTGCCTTTTGGCGAGAAACCGGCCGCTAATTCTCTGTTATTGATTATTGTTATGATTTAATATTACCACCACCACCACCGCCACCACCACCACCACCATCACCACCACCATCATCACCACCACCACCACCACCACCACCACCATCATCATCATCATCATTATCACTATTACTACTACTACCATTACCACTACTAAAGCAACTACTACTAATCTACTAGTATTGCAATATTATATCAATTGTACGCATTTAATCATAAATTAATCTCAATTATTCGACAGGCATCAACAAATAAAATCAAGCAGATAACAGAATTCAGTACGACTTTCTTCAATAAATGACGAAAACAAATATCCGAATAATATTATTATGTCAACATGACTTGCATAAAATCTGAACAAATTGGAAGCTGTTAAAAACCTATAAACCAACAAGCTATATGTATAATATAATATATGTATGTATGTATGTATGTATAATATAATATAATATATGTATAATGGTTAGTAAAGGCTTAGCAATTACTCAGAGCAATTCAGGAATAATGAAGAATGATAAAGAAGAGATGGCACCAGTCAAAACGAGTTAAGAGGACAATCAATTTCAGACCACTGCCCAAATTGGCCAGTTCATCATTAGTAGAATCAAAAACCTTGGAAATAATAAAGAGGCAAATGTTATCAGCAAATTTGATAATCTCACTGTTAGGACGAACAAGTTGTATATCAGATAAAAAGTAGAAAATAAAAGCAGTTAAGTTCTGAATACCTACACTCGACTAATATACTCGATTAGAGTACCTAAAATACAAAAGTTTTATTAATAAGACACTAATAGGAGTTCCAAATTAATCACTATCTAAAACTCTTTGTCTTCTAATATTAGAACTAGTTCTTCTCTTTCAACTTTCTCCATCAGGCTTAATATAATAACCGGCAATCAAAATATGATCAGGATAGAGGAGTGTATCTACGGTGGGAAGAGATATGTTTTAACATTTCTCGTTTAGGACCTTACTTCTCTTTAACATATCTCTTTTTCAGATTGGTTTGAATAACTTGATCTTGAGTGATTTATGCCGCGTGGACGTCCCTAACATCATCCTTGCATGAGGAAAAGGACGTTAAACCATTATTAGTATTACTAGTATTATCCAACAAAAAGCAAAATCTACAAGTCAATAAAACAAAGTCTACGAGTAAGTAGCACATCACTTGATTGTCTAATTGCGGTTTAGAAGGCACTGAGTTCAAATCTAGAGATCGCACCCCATCATTGATATGCTTTAGCCTTTAACAGAGTCTTAACCAAGATCACTTGGCACAAATGCGACAACGCAACTATATATCGACATCAATGCGAGGTTTAAAGCAAAGACACTGCATATTTACGGCTTAAATTAAAACTAGTTATCAAAGCAGCCAATAATCACGGTAGTCAACAAATATTCTAAAAGTAAATGAAAACACATTCAAAACTGTTTTCTGAGAAAAGTTAGGCACTTAAGGGTTGGAGTTTAAAATGAATTATACAAGAAAATTTCAATAAAACAACAATAATAAATACGATAAAAATAACATACTGATACAACAGGTTACAATAAACAGAGAAATAATAATAATCTCTCGGACACTAGGATGATAGTTAATCTATTTATTTATTTAATTCAATTCAAAGCCATTCGCATCAATTTATCTGTATTTTAATATTAATTTTATTTTAATATTTCACGTAGTCGTCATTTAACAGAAAACAAAACATATATAAATATAATAGCAATAAAAGCTTACCAATACTAACAAGAAATTGCACTATAACTAACTGTTTTACATGCAACTACAGCAGTTTAATATCACAATATCTATCATCACATTCATGTTCAACTACACTGAAGTGCTGTGTGAAGTGCTGAAGTGCCAGTGCTGTGAAGCCAGTGTATTGGAGGTATTGTGAAAGGTAAAATACATACTGCATGGTACTGCACATGAAGTAAGCGGAGAAGATTAAAGTATAAGTAGAATCTGGCTGGGAATGCAAAAGATGCAATCACCTTGTAAGCCGCACCTATACTAAACTAAGGGGAAAGTTGGCTATTTATCATTTAAATATTCCTATAAAAATATATATAGAAATATAAATATAATATATACATTTATCTATAGGCTATATACATGTATATAATTATATATATATATATATATATATATATATATATATATATATATATATAAAATAATAATATATAATGTAATATATACTTTCTACATATATATATAGATATATATATATATAGATATATACATATATATATAATTTAATATATATATATATATATATATATATAGCCTATATAATACAATAATATATAAAAAATACTAATCTAATATAATACACTGCAATATATATATATATATATATATATATATATATATATATATATAAAATAAAATTTCATTACCACGCACCTCTTCATTGTGCAAGTAGCCTGTAGTAGGAAATGATAGCAATAAAGTGACCCTTTAACATAAAAGTAGACTGAAATTAAGAATACATTGCTCGCCAATTATATGACAACAAGGAGCCTTCGCTACATAGTAAATCAGAATTTTATAGTAGGCCCTAAATTATCAATTTCAATAAACATTGTCATTGACTTTTACACTAAAGTGAGACCCTTAAATGTTTAGTTGAGACAAAAAACAATTGAATAAATATAATAAAAGCAATGTAATGTTATGACAAAAAAGACATCGATTCTTATTAAAAATGACAACAAAAAGAAAAACCACAGGCCGTATACAATGCAACCGCTACTAAGCAATCAACAATTTCAAATAAATATAAAATTCCAAAGCACAAAAATTCAATAGTCTAACAATAATATATATATATATATATATATATATATATATATATATATATATATATAATAGATAGGCCTACATAGATTATATTATGTCAAAAGATTCATTTTTGGCCATTTTGAACAAAATCAAAGATGTGAATACTTAAAAGGCAAGGCCGAAGCTAGAAACTCACTGGACAGCAAGTAATGAATACTAACTCACTAAATCTCTAAGCATGGTCAAAATTTCTTCTACCTATTTTCGTTAACCAAGTAAAAATCATCGAAGATAATATTGAGCATAAAATAAATTCAGATGAACATTAAATTACAATAAGTAAATCATTTCAACACATTTTTAAATAAATTAAGTTAACCATATCCTTACAAAATATAGACCTTTCATAAAACTTGCTTATTTTGAAAAAATCACCTTGCACATTTATATTCATATTCGTTGGAGGGCGCCACTGTGCATTCAACAGTTGACGGTTTTACGGCAGGCATGTATAATGGAAGATATCTCATAAATGTAACATATCTTCTCTAGATTTTGTAATCTAAACATATTAAATGTAAACTACAACATTATTTTATAATCATTGGATAATTAATTGCAATATAATTCCCTTTAGAATTTATTTAATGTCATTCTGTTAATAAATTAAGAAATACCTAATAAAAATTTATGGGTATTTATTAAACATTGCCTGCCGTCAATATAAACACACACCCCTCCCCACTCCCCCACCTTGCTTTGTCTATAATTTGTGCAAAGGTGTCACTACATATTATAAAAGGTCTATAACAATACCCCTAACCCTGACACTAAATTACATCTATACATTAGCAAAATAGATGTAACAAATGAAATTGATCATACGAAGATGTAATTATTTAATACGTTTTGCTTTGTTGCTGTTTATAAGATAATACTGCAAATTAATCTCATTCTTTTCATTAAAAATGAGTAATACGACATAGGCAAACCTAGGTTTACAAAGTAAGGGAACCACAGTTCGAATAGGTAAGCCATTCCTTACTTTCTTCTTTAGTTCTCTACTAACAATTATTTATCTATGCTACTTTAAGAAATGGAAAGTAAAAGAGGATATGAGGTTGATGCACAATTAACATATTACAATATGCTCTATCTCATACGTACAGATGCTTTAAAAATAATTAAAAAGCGACTTTCAAGACAATATGCACATATACACATTACAAGTCAACAGTAAAAAGACAGCAATGTAGCCTACTGTAGCCACTATAACAAATAATAAGCAGCCTGTAACCACTACAATGTCACTACGTCATACGTTGCAGACAGATCATCCCAGCTACTTCATACGTTGCAGACAGATCATTCCAGCTACGTCATACGTTGCAGACAGATCATTCCAGCTACGTCATACGTTGCAGACAGATCATTCCAGCTAGGTCATATGTTGCAGACAGATCATTCCAGCTACGTCATACGTTGCAGACAGATCATTCCAGCTAGGTCATATGTTGCAGACAGATCATTCCTGCTACGTCATACGTTGCAGACAGATCATTCCAGCTAGGTCATACGTTGCAGACAGATCATCCCAGCTACGTCATACGTTGCAGACAGATCATTCCAGCTAGGTCATATGTTGCAGAAAGATCATCCCAGCTACGTCACACGTTGCAGACAGATCATTCCAGCTACGTCATACGTTGCAGACAGATCATTCCAGCTAGGTCATATGTTGCAGACAGATCATTCCAGCTACGTCATACGTTGCAGACAGATCATTCCAGCTAGGTCATACGTTGCAGACAGATCATCCCAGCTACGTCACACGTTGCAGACAGATCATTCCAGCTAGTCATACGTTGCAGACAGATTATTCCAGCTAGGTCATATGTTGCAGACAGATCATTCCTGCTACGTCATACGTTGCAGACAGATCATTCCAGCTACGTCATACGTTGCAGACAAATCATTCCAGCTAGGTCATACGTTGCAGACAGATCATCCCAGCAACGTCACACGTTGCAGACAAATCATTCCAGCTAGGTCATACGTTGCAGACAGATTATTCCAGCTAGGTCATACGTTGCAGACGATCATCCCGGCTACGTCACATGTTGCAGACAAATCATTCCAGCTAGGTCATACGTCATACGGTCATACCGTCTTACTTTGTAAACCTAGGTTTACAAAGTGAGGGAACCACAGTTCGAATAGGTAAGCCATTCCTTACTTTCTTCTTTAGTTCTCTACTAACAATTATTTATCTATGCTACTTTAAGAAATGGAAAGTAAAAGAGGATATGAGGTTGATGCACAATTAACATATTACAATATGCTCTATCTCATACGTACAGATGCTTTAAAAATAATTAAAAAGCGATTTTCAAGACAATATGCACATACACACATTCAAGTCAAACAGTAAAAAGACAGCAATGTAGCCTACTGTAGCCACTATAACAAATAGTAAGCAGCCTGTAACCACTACAATGTCACTACGTCATACGTTGCAGACAGATCATCCCAGCTACTTCATACGTTGCAGACAGATCATTCCAGCTACGTCATACGTTGCAGACAGATCATTCCAGCTACGTCATACGTTGCAGACAGATCATTCCAGCTAGGTCATATGTTGCAGACAGATCATTCCAGCTACGTCATACGTTGCAGACAGATCATTCCAGCTACGTCATACGTTGCAGACAGATCATCCCAGCTACGTCACACGTTGCAGACAGATCATTCCAGCTAGGTCATACGTTGCAGACAGATCATTCCAGCTACGTCATACGTTGCAGACAGATCATTCCAGCTACGTCATACGTTGCAAACGATCATCACAGCTACGTCACACGTTGCAGACAAATCATTCCAGCTACGTCATACGTTGCAGACAAATCATTCCAGCTAGGTCATACGTTGCAGACAGATCATCCCAGCTACGTCACACGTTGCAGACAAATCATTCCAGCTAGGTCATACGTTGCAGACAGATCATCCCAGCTACGTCACACGTTGCAGACAAATCATTCCAGCTAGGTCATACGTTGCAGACAGATCATTCCAGCTAGGTCATACATTGCAGACAGATCATCCCAGCTACGTCACACGTTGCAGACAAATCATTCCAGCTAGGTCATACGTTGCAGACAGATCATTCCAGCTACGTCATACGTTGCAGACAGATCATTCCAGCTACGTCATACGTTGCAGACAGATCATTCCAGCTAGGTCATATGTTGCAGACAGATCATTCCAGCTACGTCATACGTTGCAGACAGATCATTCCAGCTAGGTCATATGTTGCAGACAGGTCATCCCAGCTACGTCACACGTTGCAGACAGATCATTCCAGCTACGTCATACGTTGCAGACAGATCATTCCAGCTAGGTCATATGTTGCAGACAGATCATTCCAGCTACGTCATACGTTGCAGACAAATCATTACAGCTAGGTCATACGTTGCAGACAGATCATCCCTGCTACGTCATACGTTGCAGACAGATCATTCCAGCTACGTCATACGTTGCAGACAGATCATCCCAGCTAGGTCATACGTTGCAGACAGATCATCCCAGCTACGTCATACGTTGCAGACAGATCATTCCAGCTAGGTCATATGTTGCAGACAGATCATTCCAGCTACGTCATACGTTGCAGACAAATCATTACAGCTAGGTCATACGTTGCAGACAGATCATCCCTGCTACGTCATACGTTGCAGACAGATCATTCCAGCTACGTCATACGTTGCAGACAGATCATCCCAGCTACGTCACACGTTGCAGACAGATCATCCCAGCTACGTCATACGTTGCAGACAGATCATTCCAGCTAGGTCATACGTTGCAGACAGATCATTCCAGCTACGTCATACGTTGCAAACGATCATCACAGCTACGTCACACGTTGCAGACAAATCATTCCAGCTACGTCATACGTTGCAGACAAATCATTCCAGCTAGGTCATACGTTGCAGACAGATCATCCCAGCTACGTCACACGTTGCAGACAAATCATTCCAGCTAGGTCATACGTTGCAGACAGATCATCCCAGCTACGTCACACGTTGCAGACAGTCATCCAGCTACGTCATACGTTGAGACAGGGATCATTCAGTAGGTCATTAATGTTGCAGACAGGTTCATCCCCCGCTACGTCAAACGTTGCGAGACAAGATCAGTCCAGCTACGTCATACGTTTCGCGGAAAGATCAGTCCTAGCTAGGGCTATGTTGAAAGGGACAGATCATCCCGCTAAGCTACGTCATACGTTGCAGACAAATCATTACAGCTAGGTCATACGTTGCAGACAGATCATCCCTGCTACGTCATACGTTGCAGACAGATCATTCCAGCTACGTCATACGTTGCAGACAGATCATCCCAGCTACGTCACACGTTGCAGACAGATCATTCCAGCTAGGTCATACGTTGCAGACAGATTATTCCAGCTAGGTCATACGTTGCAGACGATCATCCCGGCTACGTCACATGTTGCAGACAAATCATTCCAGCTAGGTCATACGTCATACGGTCATACGGTCTTACTTTGTAAACCTAGGTTTACAAAGTAAGGGAACCACAGTTCGAATAGGTAAGCCATTCCTTACTTTCTTCTTTAGTTCTCTACTAACAATTATTTATCTATGCTACTTTAAGAAATGGAAAGTAAAAGAGGATATGAGGTTGATGCACAATTAACATATTACAATATGCTCTATCTCATACGTACAGATGCTTTAAAAATAATTAAAAAGCGACTTTCAAGACAATATGCACATATACACATTACAAGTCAACAGTAAAAAGACAGCAATGTAGCCTACTGTAGCCACTATAACAAATAATAAGCAGCCTGTAACCACTACAATGTCACTACGTCATACGTTGCAGACAGATCATCCCAGCTACGTCATACGTTGCAGACATATCATTCCAGCTAGGTCATACGTTGCAGACAGATCATTCCAGCTACGTCATACGTTGCAGACAGATCATTCCAGCTAGGTCATATGTTGCAGACAGATCATTCCAGCTACGTCATACGTTGCAGACAGATCATTCCAGCTACGTCATACGTTGCAGACAGATCATTCCAGCTAGGTAATATGTTGCAGACAGATCATTCCAGCTACGTCATACGTTGCAGACAGATCATTCCAGCTAGGTCATACATTGCAGACAGATCATCCCAGCTACGTCACACGTTGCAGACAGATCATTCCAGCTAGGTCATACGTTGCAGACAGATCATTCCAGCTACGTCATACGTTGCAGACGATCATCCCAGCTACGTCACATGTTGCAGACAAATCATTCCAGCTACGTCATACGTTGCAGACAAATCATTCCAGCTAGGTCATACGTTGCAGACAGATCATCCCAGCTACGTCACACGTTGCAGACAAATCATTCCAGCTAGGTCATACGTTGCAGATAGATTATTCCAGCTAGGTCATACGTTGCAGACGATCATCCCGGCTACGTCACATGTTGCAGACAAATCATTCCAGCTAGGTCATACGTCATACGGTCATACGGTCTTACTTTGTAAACCTAGGTTTACAAAGTAAGGGAACCACAGTTCGAATAGGTAAGCCATTCCTTACTTTCTTCTTTAGTTCTCTACTAACAATTATTTATCTATGCTACTTTAAGAAATGGAAAGTAAAAGAGGATATGAGGTTGATGCACAATTACCATATTACATATGCTCTATCTCATACGTACAGATGCTTTAAAAATAATTAAAAAGCGATTTCAAGACAATATGCACTACACCACATTACAAGTCCCAGTAAAAAGACAGCAATGTAGCCTACTGTAGCCACTATAACAAATATAAGCAGCCTGTAACCACTACAATGTCACTACGTCATACGTTGCAGACAGATCATTCCAGCTAGGTCATACGTTGCAGACAGATCATTCCAGCTACGTCATACGTTGCAGACAGATCATTCCAGCTAGGTCATACGTTGCAGACAGATCATTCCAGCTACGTCATACGTTGCAGACAGATCATTCCAGCTAGGTCATACGTTGCAGACAGATCATCCCAGCTACGTCATACGTTGCAGACAGATCATTCCAGCTAGGTCATATGTTGCAGACAGATCATTCCAGCTACGTCATACGTTGCAGACAAATCATTACAGCTAGGTCATACGTTGCAGACAGATCATCCCTGCTACGTCATACGTTGCAGACAAATCATTCCAGCTACGTCATACGTTGCAGACAGATCATCCCAGCTACGTCACACGTTGCAGACAAATCATTCCAGCTAGGTCATACGTTGCAGACAGATCATCCCAGCTACGTCACACGTTGCAGACAAATCATTCCAGCTAGGTCATACGTTGCAGACAGATCATTCCAGCTAGGTCATACATTGCAGACAGATCATCCCAGCTACGTCACACGTTGCAGACAAATCATTCCAGCTAGGTCATACGTTGCAGACAGATCATTCCAGCTACGTCATACGTTGCAGACAGATCATTCCAGCTACGTCATACGTTGCAGACAGATCATTCCAGCTAGGTCATACGTTGCAGACAGATCATTCCAGCTACGTCATACGTTGCAGACAGATCATTCCAGCTAGGTCATATGTTGCAGACAGGTCATCCCAGCTACGTCACACGTTGCAGACAGATCATTCCATATACGTCATACGTTGCAGTGACAGAGACATTCCAGATAGGTCATATGGTGAAGACAGATCTTCCAGCTACGGCATACGTTGCAGACAAATCATTACAGAGTAGGTCTACGTTGCGACAGATTCATCCTGCTACGTTCAAACGTTGCAGACAGATCATTCCAGCTATGTCATACGTTGCAGACAGATCATTCCAGCTAGGTCATATGTTGCAGACAGATCATCCCAGCTACGTCACACGTTGCAGACAGATCATTCCAGCTACGTCATACGTTGCAGACAGATCATTCCAGCTACGTCATACGTTGCAGACAGATCATTCCAGCTAGGTAATATGTTGCAGACAGATCATTCCAGCTACGTCATACGTTGCAGACAGATCATTCCAGCTAGGTCATACATTGCAGACAGATCATCCCAGCTACGTCACACGTTGCAGACAGATCATTCCAGCTAGGTCATACGTTGCAGACAGATCATCCCAGCTACGTCACACGTTGCAGACAAATCATTCCAGCTAGGTCATACGTTGCAGACAGATCATTCCAGCTAGGTCATACATTGCAGACAGATCATCCCAGCTACGTCACACGTTGCAGATCATTCCAGCAGGTCATACGTTGCAGACAGATCATTCCAGCTACGTCATACGTTGCAGACAGATCATTCCAGCTACGTCATACGTTGCAGACAGATCATTCCAGCTAGGTCATATGTTGCAGACAGATCATTCCAGCTACGTCATACGTTGCAGACAGATCATTCCAGCTAGGTCATATGTTGCAGACAGGTCATCCCAGCTACGTCACACGTTGCAGACAGATCATTCCAGCTACGTCATACGTTGCAGACAGATCATTCCAGCTAGGTCATACGTTGCAGACAGATCATTCCAGCTACGTCATACGTTGCAGACAAATCATTACAGCTAGGTCATACGTTGCAGACAGATCATCCCTGCTACGTCATACGTTGCAGACAGATCATTCCAGCTACGTCATACGTTGCAGACAGATCATCCCAGCTACGTCACACGTTGCAGACAAATCATTCCAGCTAGGTCATACGTTGCAGACAGATTATTCCAGCTAGGTCATACGTTGCAGACGATCATCCCGGCTACGTCACATGTTGCAGACAAATCATTCCAGCTAGGTCATACGTCATACGGTCATACGGTCTTACTTTGTAAACCTAGGTTTACAAAGTAAGGGAACCACAGTTCGAATAGGTAAGCCATTCCTTACTTTCTTCTTTAGTTCTCTACTAACAATTATTTATCTATGCTACTTTAAGAAATGGAAAGTAAAAGAGGATATGAGGTTGATGCACAATTAACATATTACAATATGCTCTATCTCATACGTACAGATGCTTTAAAAATAATTAAAAAGCGACTTTCAAGACAATATGCACATATACACATTACAAGTCAACAGTAAAAAGACAGCAATGTAGCCTACTGTAGCCACTATAACAAATAATAAGCAGCCTGTAACCACTACAATGTCACTACGTCATACGTTGCAGACAGATCATCCCAGCTACGTCATACGTTGCAGACATATCATTCCAGCTAGGTCATACGTTGCAGACAGATCATTCCAGCTACGTCATACGTTGCAGACAGATCATTCCAGCTAGGTCATACGTTGCAGACAGATCATCCCAGCTACGTCATACGTTGCAGACAGATCATTCCAGCTAGGTCATATGTTGCAGACAGATCATTCCAGCTACGTCATACGTTGCAGACAAATCATTACAGCTAGGTCATACGTTGCAGACAGATCATCCCTGCTACGTCATACGTTGCAGACAAATCATTCCAGCTACGTCATACGTTGCAGACAGATCATCCCAGCTACGTCACACGTTGCAGACAGATCATCCCAGCTACGTCATACGTTGCAGACAGATCATTCCAGCTAGGTCATACGTTGCAGACAGATCATTCCAGCTACGTCACACGTTGCAGACAGATCATTCCAGCTACGTCATACGTTGCAGACAGATCATTCCAGCTAGGTCATATGTTGCAGACAGATCATTCCAGCTACGTCATACGTTGCAGACAACGTCATACATACATTCCAGCTACGTCATACGTTGCAGACAGATCATACATTGCAGACAGATCATCCCCGCTACGTCACACGTTGCAGACAGATCATTCCAGCTACGTCATGCGTTGCAGACAGATCATTCCAGCTAGGTCATATGTTGCAGACAGATCATTCCAGCTACGTCATACGTTGCAGACAAATCATTACAGCTAGGTCATACGTTGCAGACAGATCATCCCTGCTACGTCATACGTTGCAGACAAATCATTCCAGCTACGTCATACGTTGCAGACAGATCATCCCAGCTACGTCACACGTTGCAGACAAATCATTCCAGCTAGGTCATACGTTGCAGACAGATTATTCCAGCTAGGTCATACATTGCAGACAGATCATCCCAGCTACGTCACATGTTGCAGACAAATCATTCCAGCTAGGTCATACGTCATACGGTCATACCGTCTTACTTTGTAAACCTAGGTTTACAAAGTAAGGGAACCACAGTTCGAATAGGTAAGCCATTCCTTACTTTCTTCTTTAGTTCTCTACTAACAATTATTTATCTATGCTACTTTAAGAAATGGAAAGTAAAAGAGGATATGAGGTTGATGCACAATTAACATATTACAATATGCTCTATCTCATACGTACAGATGCTTTAAAAATAATTAAAAAGCGACTTTCAAGACAATATGCACATATACACATTACAAGTCAACAGTAAAAAGACAGCAGTGTAGCCTACTGTAGCCACTATAACAAATAATAAGCAGCCTGTAACCACTACAATGTCACTACGTCATACGTTGCAGACAGATCATCCCAGCTACGTCATACGTTGCAGACAGATCATTCCAGCTAGGTCATACGTTGCAGACAGATCATTCCAGCTACGTCATACGTTGCAGACAGATCATTCCAGCTACGTCATACGTTGCAGACAGATCATCCCAGCTACGTCACACGTTGCAGACAGATCATCCCAGCTACGTCATACGTTGCAGACAGATCATTCCAGCTAGGTCATACGTTGCAGACAGATCATTCCAGCTACGTCATACGTTGCAGACAGATCATTCCAGCTAGGTCATATGTTGCAGACAGATCATTCCTGCTACGTCATACGTTGCAGACAGATCATTCCAGCTAGGTCATACGTTGCAGACAGATCATCCCAACTACGTCATACGTTGCAGACAGATCATTCCAGCTAAGTCATACGTTGCAGACAGATCATTCCAGCTAGGTCATACGTTGCAGACAGATCATTCCAGCTAGGTTATCATGGTCATCATCATCGTCATCATCCACCACTTCTATTGGGGGTTTCACTGCAGGAGAAAAACATACAGTACAATACGGTAAAGATTTAATGACACCTTTCCTCGTCTCCGAGAAGGATTACGTCAGAGACATGCAAATATATATATATATATATATATATATATATACGGTGTACTGGAATCCGGTTCTGGTTTGAGCGGATTTCTGACACTGTTTTGCAAATTCGGTTCCGGTTCAGCAGATTTTGCCAAATCCAGCCGGATTTGCATTAATTTTTAACATAAATTTTAATAAATAGATAGTTTAAAATTTGGTGAAAATTTACCTGAAATAAGACAAACATAAGACTTAATGATGATTACTTGATTAAACATATACTAATAACCTAGCTGATTTCGCAATGGTGATGCTTTGATAGAGTACATAATATTGATAACTTAGTTAATGATTCAATGAGTATTTGATTGACGCAGTTCATGACTTCATGATGATGGCTTGATGGAGCATATGCTGATATCCTAATTAATTAAATGACTTAATAATGATGACTGATTGGGCATAAATTGATAGCATAGTTAATGATTAATGATGATGACTGATTGAGCATAAATTGATAACCTAGTTAATGATTAATGATGATGACTGATTGAACATATATTGATAACCTAGTTAATGATTAATGATGAAGACAGATTGAGCATATATTGGTAACCTAGTTAATGATTAATGATGAAGACTGATTGAGCATATATTGATAACATAGTTAATGATTAATGATGATGACTAATTGAGCATATATTGATAACATAGTTAATGATTAATGATGATGACTGATTGAGCATATATTGATACCCTAGTTGATGATTAATGATAACTGATTGAGCATATATTGATAACATAGTCAATGATTAATGATGATGACTGATTGAGCATAAATTGATAACCTAGTTAATGATTAATGATGATGAATAGATTGACAACATAGTTAATTAACCTAGGACATGCAGATAGACAACAGACAATTCATTCTACTTACCAACAGGATTCGCTTGGGAATTATACATAGGATGGATTATGACAGCATCAAGAAAATTGTCATCCATAGCTAGCACCGGTACCAGAAACCAAACAACATTGCGCCCACGGATGGGTCGTATGTTAGCCTGAGATGAACGTTGCTTGTACTGGCAGCTTGGTTTCACAGGTCTGTTTATAAGCTGATCTAGATAGCGCAAACAGCGTTCAGTACGAGACGTCAGGAAGATACGACGCAGTTTCTCGAGAGCTGATTGGATGTGGACCTTCATCCTATATGGTTGACTAACATATATTATGTAACTGAAACATTTACAATATACACCATTGTTACACATTATTAGTTATAGATACGTGCAGTTATCTTTATGTTAAATTCAAAGCTAAGTTTAACGTCAGTTTCATAAACTGAAAACGAATAACAGGCAAGACATGGAAATGATTACTGTACATACTGATCGGAAGTCGGACACTAACTGATTAGGCCACTGGCTCATGCCATGATTAATTAGATTTCACATTAGCTAGATTAACAGCTTTACTTATTATAGGCCGACGCCAACACATATCACATTATAGCAAAAGAGAAAGTACACGCTTAAATAAATTTATCTCATGCGAATAGCCAACAAACATGAGATTAGTTGCTTGCTTTGATCACAGAAATTGATCAAAGAGGCCCTTCAAATATTTATTAAAGAAAATAGAATTTCTAATTGAACTGAAAGGAATTAGAAGATTTGATAGTTCATATAAAAAACTTCTTCTTAGAATGCCGTTAATCCCTACTCTGGTTGACACATAGGAGACTAGTTAGACAGAAAATGGAACATTAAAGTCATCTATCCATCGACCTGACACCACCAAGTGTACACGACTAGGTTTTTATTCGTCCCTCGGAAGAGAAAAACCAACATTGCTACGCAGTCTCAAAACCACGACCTCTCATTCAAGAGGCGTTGCATGAGGTGTTTGTAGTTTATATAAATTAAACCAAAAACTTAGACAATGAAGGAGAACTGTGGCCACACCTGAGCGAGATAAATGAAAGATGGAGATAATAGACTGCAAATTTGAATGAAAATTGTGAGATCATGCTGGAAGTGGGTTTTGGACATGCGTTAAGAAATTATGAAGATAGTCAAATAAAAAGGATCCGAAGAAGTGAAATAACGGGAGAGAAAAAATCATAAATCACTTAAGCGCAAAATAAAGTGAAATCCATAAGCTACTGATTCAACATGTACACTAGAATTTCAGAATACACAATATATTCGAGATTCAAAAATTTGCTCATTTCATTTATAAGTGTACGACTAGTAAATGTTATAAAGTCAGTAGTAGCACTTGCGACAACTCCAATTCCTACTAGTTTAAGCTATCAAACATCAAAATACGGTTGCACCATTTCTATGCATTAAAAAATGTGTCAATTGTCCAATGTCAAAATAATTCCGGCCTCTAACTTACAAACTTCCTGAGAAAAAAAATTAAATGATTGAGCTAACAAAACTCGTTAAACGTACTAAATTTAACTTCGTTAAAGGTACTAAATATCTTCCTAATTGAGTATTACACAGTTTGCTCTCGATTCATTTAAAATTAAGATATCGCCAGAGCCGGGCTGTAAAGCCTTAAAAATTTAAATCACTTACCAAGTGACAATTTCCGATAATCTTAACCAAGCACTATTGAAGACTATATTGGAATAGATGCTAACATCATGTCTAACGAAGCATCACTATATTTGCCTAATATTATGATCCTTTCTGTTTTTAATGAATAAAGAAGTGAAAATAGTAGCTCAAAAGTGCCTAGCAAGAGTTTGTATTTACCACTGACCTACCAACAAATCACGTAGGAGCTTCTGCAGACACCTCCTGACCCGACTGGCTAGCAGTCACATCACTAACACCTAGCCACTAGTACGTACTCTTGCACCGATTAGCATAATTAGCATAGCGTTCAAGAAAGCTTCTCGTTCATGTGATACTTTGATATAAATAGCTGCAGGCTAATGATCTGGTAGTTTTAACGCTTTTCGATATATATATATATATATATATATATATATATATATATATATATATATATATATATATATATAATAATATAACGCTTTTCGATATATATATATATATATATATATATATATATATATATTGAAGCAGTGGTGAAGTCGGTAAGATACTCGACCGCGGATTCAGTAGGTGCGGGGTTCAAATCCTGGGCTCGCCCGTCACTGACATCGCTTTCGCATGAGGAAACTGACGTTAACCTTAGCTTTACCAGCTTATATATATATATATATATATATATATATATATATATATATATATATATATATATACACTGTTTTTTATAACTGATACCCAAATATTTTTAACTATAAAGTCGAAGGAGTAGACCAATGTTCTTGAAACTTACAGTACTTGATCAGCAGCCAATTCTACCACAAAGGGAGAAATTTCGTTTGAATAACTTTAAAAACGTGAAAGTTATAGTTTTGTGAATAGCAGTAGGGTCAGATAAGAAATTTCCAGTACAGGATTACGGGCGTGTTACATGCGGTGTAAAATTATCTCTATAAAAATAATAGCGAACAAGTCACAAAATTTCAGCTAATGCTATTTTGAAGAGCAATCAATTCTTTACAAAATGCCGTAAAATACGTGCTGATATTTTCTTAATTGACAAAGTTATTGAACTTTTAATGCATGCATAGCATGTCTGAGTACAACTTCTACAACTGCTATCACCGCAGCCACTGCAGCGGCGTCCTCTTCTGCGTTTATTCTCTTCAAGCAATGCATGCATAACAAGTTCAATAACTTTGTCAATTAAGAACATATCAGCATTCAGCACGTATTTTACGTCGTTTTGAAAAGAAATAATTGCTCTTCAAAAGAGCATTATCAGAAATATTATAGTGCGTGTTAGCTAGTATTTTTATAGAGATAATCTACGCTAAATGTAACACGCCCGTAATCCTGTATTGGAAATTTCTTATCGGACCCCACTCCTATTCGCGAAACTATAACTTTCACGTTATTAAAGATTTTGAAACAAAATTTATTTATGTTTTGTAGAATTGGCTGCTGGTCAGCTGCTGTAAATTTCACGAACATCAGTCAACTTCTTACGACTTTATTGTTAAAACTATTTGGGCTATCAGTTATTAAAAAACAGTGTATATATATATATATATATATATATATATATATATATATATATATATATATAATATAATATATATATATATATAATATAATATAATATATATATATATATATATATATATATATATATATATATATATATATGTATGTATATATTACACATGCAAATAGCTATGGACACAATTTATCGGAAGGGACGGTCTCCTGCATCTCCCCTTTGGATCTGCCGCTAACTGATCGTATGCATTATGCAATGGCCTTCAGCATTGCGTCTGAACTAGTGAAGAATAGAATAAACGTAAACTGCACGTGTCGCCAGAGAATTAAACCTTTTATATTGTATATTCATTTATTTATTCGTCAAAAACAGAAAGGACCAAAATTAAAGTCACACTACACTTACACACACGCGTACACACATACGTAGGCCCTATATGATAATAGAACAATCAAAATGCATTATTATAAGAAACTTAAATTGAATTACTTTTTATGAAGGAATTCAGATGTTGGTAGCTGTACGGAGTGTTACTTATGAAATGCAACAGCGAAGTGTGAAGAGGAATATGTACCTTGGATGTGTCACTTGGCAGGACACTCTAGAAAGATATATACGGTTGTTATAGGAACATATTTTCCAGGTGATTTAAATAGGCCCTATAAGCTGTTGCTATTCATGAATATTTAGCAGAGAATTTCCCGTGGCGCCATTGCACTCGCTGTGGCTGACGTCAACTACAAGTAGCACAGAGAGCATAGGCCTACGTATCGTCGTCCGATCTCGAATGATTTTGGAATTTCTATAGAATGATTTGCGAAAATATGATGTAACTGTAAATCACAATCATAGAGTAATGATAACCTTCTTGATCTCAAGACTAGTTGGGTTGGAATATTAATACTAATGAAAATTTAGACCATCTATTCCTAATATTGAAAATAAAAAATGGAGCAGATTTACGTATATTTAAATAATTGCGTCACATAAAGGCCTAAATAAACAATAGGAGATTTGGAACATTGCACAGGATATCAGAATTTTTATTGTTTTGAGCCCTTTTATTATTTGTTGGGATTTGGTTGCCGATGTTATCATTGACGACCCTAGCACTCTAAAATTGTTTTTGTTGTTGTTATCTGGCTGGAGCCAGTGGCGAAGTCGGTAAGATACTCGACCGCGGATCAATGTAGATGCTGGGTTCAAATCCTGGGCTCGCCCGTCACTGACATCGCTTTCGAGTGAGGAAACCTTAGCTTTACCAGCTTTTTTTATCCATCCTCTACAGCTATTTACGTCTATGCACGATTTTAAAATTGTCATCATCTTCCTTTGAATCCCTGTCTAACTAGGGTAGCAATGTAAATAAACCTTTTCCATTCCTTTCAAACAATTGTAGCAATTTCTCATTATTTTTGGAGTCTAGCAGTTCATCAACCGAAGGCCATTTCTATATATTGTATTTATTGTATGTGACTTGCTCCCACGTTTTGCTGGTGCAATAAAGATTCGTATAATCAATACGATTTTTGTCATTGAACTAATGTCATCCTTCTGAATTTGGTTTGGCTCTTAGAGCGTTGTCGCCTTTTACGACACCAGTCTACGGTTAGTCTATTGTTCAGCAACCCATACACGATGCGGATAAATTCTCAGCAACCCGGTCACAACACGGGTACTATTTAACTACTTTAAAAATTCATCTTTATGATTTTTTATAATTAAATAAAACTACAAGAATTAAATTATTTTTGTTAGAAGCTCCGGAGCAAATACTCATAGTGCCTTTACTTTAGCTTTACTGGCATGTTTTAGCTCAAATTCTGGTCTGGACATTTTAAGCATAAAATTTTACTGCGAATATTTAGTTATATTGTCATATAACTTGAGTCATAACATACTTTATGTGTACATGCATAAATATAGGCCTATGTTGATATGAAGAGTATGGCAGAGGATATAAATATGTGAAGGAGATAAAAGCCAAGAAAAACATGTATGCAATGGCAGAACACTAGAGAGAGAGAGAGAGAGAGATAGAGAGAGAGAGAGAGAGATAGATAGAGAGAGAGAGACAGAGAGAGAGGCAGAGAGAGAGAGAGAGAGAGAGAGAGAGTCATATAAGGGGCCTATTGTATATATCTCTAAATAACTACTATAACTGATACTACAAATAACCACAAGAACAATTTGTCATTTAGTTAAGTGTTTGTCATTTAGTTACTGAGTTGGTTTTCATATTTTGGACATGTCATAAAGGCATCGAAATTAGTTAAGTATCATCAATAAATAAATCAATAAATATTATCAACAATTGTAAATGTTAAATTTGCATATATGTTTTATGAATTTTCAAGAAAGACAATATGTTTTTGCTTGAGACTAATATGGAGCATAAACCTTATTCAAAGTTGGACTATAAAATTCAAAACTTACATATTGCATTTGCGGTCCTTGAGTTACGGAAACAGACATTAAATTGTGGAAATAGACATTAAATTGTGGAAGCAGACATTAAATTGTGGAAATAGACATTAAATTTTTGTAAACAGACACTAAATTATGGAAACAGAAATTAAATTGTGGAAGCAGACATTAAATTGTGGAAACAGACGTTAAATTGAACTTTATTTTATAGTTCACGCAGTATCGAGAACAGTGGAGAGTTAGATAGTGGGGAATAGTGATCGATGGATCAGCGGGAGTCCTGATATACTATAAGACATTAAATTCATATACACCGTTTCCACTGGTCCATCGCCTACAGTCCATGGCCCTGTGGAAACGGTAATGGAAGAATCCTTAGACTTCTTCCAGTCATCATCACTCCAATCCATCATCTGGATGGAAGGGCTATGGCATGATATTTCGCAATCAGTATAATTGTCAGTCGAATCCGTAACATGTCTACCTAGCGGTACACCACATAGCTACACCATAGCGGTACACTATATAGCTATACCATAGCGGTACACCATATAGCTACACCATATCGGTACACCATATAGCTACACCATATCGGTACACCATTTAGCTATACAATAGCGGTACACCATTTAACTATACCATGCATCAGCATATTATGAACCAGAAGCATCATTCTAGCGGAAAATAACGGTAAAGCACTCAAAAGGACCGTAAATTCACTGTTGTATTATTAATAATTGCAAACATAACTTAACATTCAAAATAATATTGTGTGTAATTATTTAAATTCAATTGGAGACCATCAGATCCAGTTATTTTCGTCAGTTTCATACGCACACGAAGACAACAGGAATAGTCGCAGCACTTAAAGAGTTCACTTGGTACACTCGCAAACACGATACGCTAAAAAAGAAGAGAAGTTACATTCCACAAAAGTCACACAAATAACGCAAGAACTGGCCTCGGCTGGTCAGAACATAAAAGCCCTAATTAACTTCATATGAAATAGAACATAGAGCACATTTCACGTCGAACAGAAATTACTAAAGATATTCAAGAAATCGCTATAACAACGGTAATAACAACTCCTCAGTCCTGACATTATATCCCTGAGACAGTTCAAAGACAAATGACAACAGTTAATATGTTATTAACAATATACGTGTAATATAATTGTTAATACTGTTGCTATTTGTCGTTGAAATGCCCCAATGATATTGAATAAAGTTTTACAGTCGATAACTAAATCTAATATAAATAGAAATGATTCTATACGTGCAATATAACTCACATGAAATGATTTAAGTACATACAAATGATTTACAAAATAAATAGAAACGATTTACCTAATCACTGCTAATATCCCTTAAGAAATAATAAAATTAATTATTTCTTACAGAAATAGTTTATATAAATAATCCAATGCCATCGGAAATAATGCCCCAGAAAGAAACTACAAGTGAAATGCCCCAAAAATGGTTCAGAAATAATTCGGAGAAATTTCGAAATTGACAGAAATAAATCCCATTGTGACTTAATAATCAGTTGTTAAAGTGGGGGGTCGGTAATCGAAAATTCTGTATCAATTTCTGGAGCCTAGGCGCTCACCAATAGCATGACCTTACTGACGTTGTTTTAGATCTTAGTGCTTTGTCGCCTTTTAATACAAGTGCGGTCCACGGTTGGTCCGAGCAAGAAAATATAACAACAGAAATGAACAGCTACAGTACACTACATAACAATGAGTTCAGTTGTTCAAGGCTCATCGATCTGAATAGAGATGTCGTCAATTCAGCGAAAGGATTTTAATATCCTTCAAACTGAAAGAAGTCACAACCATTAGACAGTCCATTCTGGATCAATCCATGGACCAGAAGCACTCGCTTTTCACATTCATTAATACTATACTATACTGAGAAAACTGACGTTAAACTTTCTTTCCATTTATTTCATCGCTAGGATGATGTATCGGTTTTTTCTTGTCCGTAACTCCAATTTCTAGATTTCTCTGCTCTGACGGCTTCATCAAAGACGTATCTTCAGAGTCAGGCGCGTTGTTGCTTTCTTCAGAACCTGCAACAATTATAAATATAATTAACAATTAATTAGTATTTAATTAATTATTAAAATTCATTCATTATCATCATCATCATAAGCATCTTATCTTTAATCCCAGTTTAACTAGTGTCGGGATAGGAATAGAACTCTACACCTCCCTGTCCCATATCTAATCAAAATCTCTTCCAATAATTCTTAGTAATTTGATGAATTACCCTTGGAATTCAATGTAGATAACTGTACGTGTGGTGCGAATGGATTAGGGTTCGGCTGTGAAATTTCTCCAATGTTTCTAATGAAAAAATCATGAAAATTGGTAAAATGTTTTAAATACTTAGGTATTACTTTCACAGCAGGTAAAAATCTAATGGTTTATACCAATTTGATTATTAGAAAAGTTTACTCTAGTTGCAATAATATTTGAGTAAATCAAACAAGATTGCATCTTTTAGAGTCCTACTGGTTGCTCATTTTAACCTATGCCACTGTTAGTATTTCACTTAGAAACGATCATGATTTAAATGTTGCCTGGAACAGTGTTTATAGAAAGCTATTTAACTATCATAGATGGGCTTCTGTTAAGCCAATTATGACAGGGTTGGGTAAGTTGGATTTTAAGCATATTAGAGTTAAACTTATGTTTAATTTCTTTAGAAACAGCCTACATAGAGTCAGTAGAAATATAATTTTAAAGCATTTTGTAACTAGACATGTGCTGAGGGAACTAGATAAACTGTGTGATTGTTTTTGCCTATAAATTGTTCAATGGTTCTGGACAATAGATTGTCTTATGGTAGAAGCGGGTATTTAATTTACAGTGTGTTTAATGCTAGTGCGGGAATTAGTAGGAACTCTATTTAAGTTTCTTATAATGCATTTTAATTGTTTTCTGATCTTAGTGTACATGTGTGTGTATGTGTGTGTAGGCTATATATGTATATGTGATGCATCTTGATCCTGTCTGTTTTTGACTAATAAAGAATTGAATATAATTCAAATTAATTAATTATATTAATTAAAATATTAATAATTACTACCCAACGGTGTAATTGCTTTCCCGGAACAGTCTGTAACTTATAAAACAATGGCAATTCGTAAGAGTGCTACCATCACCAATGGCCAGATGGAACATTTGTAAACTACATCAAGCGACGAACAAAAAATAAAAATCTCTAAAAGCGGTTCAAGGGCAACATCTATAAAACTTGTCCAAAGATACGGAATTAAAGAAATAGACAACTGTCAATGCTTACATGCAGTTACCACAGATGGATTCACGCTACGTCTCGCATTAGTATTCGGCTGACCTGTTCTTCTTTTTCGGTAGCGGAGGCAAAGAAAAGCAAACAACAACAACACCAACAACATGGTAGCGAGGCTGGAGGTTGTACAGATGATCAAGAGGTTCGTGGTCGTTGACTCGTTGACCTCGGCTGTTTTTGTCTCACTGGGTTTAACCGGTGGAAGCACAGTGACAACATAGAGTGCCTCCATTTTACTGATCTTCTTCAGATATTCTGTAAATAGGCAGAGCACAGAGATAGATAATAATACTACTAATAATGAAGGTTTAACGTCCGTTTCCTCATCCAGGGATGATGTCAGGGACGTCCCCAACAGCACACATCACTAGAGATCAATTCACCCAGACCAATCTGCAAAATAAATGTGCTGAGGAGAAGTAAGGTCCTAAACGAAAGCCAGTCCGGTGATCAAAAAATGGTCTGGGTAGATTGATTATGTCTATGGTGGGAAAAGGTAAGTCTTAAGCTTGCTAGAGAATGAGATAGAGAACTATGTTTATTTCGATACAATCAAAATATACAGTGAGATGCACAACCAAGGCCGTCAAAGAGGTCACAAGTAACCTATCTAGTTAACCACCCCTCAATCATACAAATTGAAAAATAACTAGGCAAACGGAATAAACATGCAATACAAGTAAAAGAAATTACAGTTGATAACGTTTGAAATAATTACAACAGAGATTTAAAAAGAGAATATTGCTTCTGCTAATACATTTGGGCTACAGAGAATCACTACAGAGAAACACAGAGAGGAGAGGGGCAGAGTTGAACGAATAAATGTCAGATGAAAATTTATTACTAAAATTAATATTAAATAATTAAAATGACAATGTGTTACGAATAAATAAATGACTGAATGAGAGAGTGAAATGAGTAAATGCTGGAAATGATATGAAGTTTATTCAAATTTCAATTCATTTCAATGGCACCTTTAGCTTTAGTTTCATAATATGATTAGAGAATCGCCTTTATTTTTTATACAATATTTTCTATGGATTCACAATTGCAGTAATATAATAGTTAACTAATGGTTTAGTAAAACCTTTTAAAAGCAACATCTTGTCAATGAATAACAATAACAATAATAAAGGTTTAACGTCCGTTTCCTCATCCAAGGATGATGTCAGGGACGTCATGTAAACATTTATTTGAAAACATATATTATATTAAAATAATCATTCAAGATGATATCGATCACTTTTAACACTACATGTACATATTTAAATCGGTCAGCAGATTATTGCCAGTTACTATTATGTAGGCCTATTTCAATCACGCGGATGTCCGAGATTTTATTTTCCCTCATCTGTTCGACAGGGAATCGAGTCCAAGATGATCCAGGTTACCTCGTGATTGTTGGTTTAGAATTTGGCAGTAGCGGCTCAACACTGAGGGTTATATTGATATCCAGTAATAACCACCCAATATTAGTCACACAATTGCAACACTACGTGTCATTGCGTACTTTAAAGATCTATATATCTCTCCCCCTCTCTCTCTCTCTCTCTCTCTCTCTCCTAGTACAATGCACAGGCCTATATTTAGTTTTTATATCAGAATTGATTCTGGTAAAAATTTTAAATTTAAATATCTCTGTAAACACCACAATTACACGTCACCTGGACATTTAGATTTACATCGATGACGGTCAGACTCCCCTCTGCTGTTACATATCTCAGAACATTCCTCGCAAAGCGTAGACCCCTCGAGATCACAATATTGATCTTCAGTACAGCTGAAGACACATCCTGATTGATAACTCCTTCCGTCTGATGATGATGCCATCACTCCCAGCAGTACCACTCCGAAGACTAGGCGAGGAAGGAGAAATGATAGTGGAAGAAGAGATGTTGAAATCATTTTTACTGTTTTGATTGATATTTAAATACTTATATTTAATATTTAACGATGCCGCATTCTGGGTTATAAATTAGTTTTCTAAGGGTAAAGTTATTATCACTGTGTAGCGGATCTGTAGTAGCGTTGATTTCTTTTAACTGCGTTTAGATGTAATTTAGTTACTTCTTTTAAAATAAATTAGTACTTTATATGCCTAAACTATAAATTATAGATATTTACGTAAAATGTAGCACCTAAATAAATAACTGATTAGATTACATACAACAGTTTAGGAAATTGTGATTTGATTCTTTAATTTAAGAGCAACTAACGAGACAATACGGATATCGCAGTAGAGAATATTAAGCGTAATCTGAATTAGTCTCTACAAGTCTCTAATAGTCTCTAATTGTCTCTAAAATTTCTCTAAGCGATATTCCTATTAGATAATCCTACGAAATAGTACCTAGATTGTCTAAAGATAATTCCTGCGAGATATTATCGACTAGATCGTATCTAGAAGATAGTCTCTTAGAGATATTATCTATACGAGATCCGTAAGATTATGTCTATGAGATAGTTTTTCAAGACTTTAACCGTCTTCTCATAGTTTCTGTCTACGTTCAGGATTACCGATCGATAATCCCGGTTTAACGTCAATGTCAGAAGACCGAAGGGATTCACTTCAAGACGTCAAAATTTAGGATTACATTCACCCGATACTATTTAAACGTTTGTTGTTTTAAAATGGTTCCAACTACTCCGTTTGTGATATTGAGTTGACCTGAAGATTTGATTCTGCAATAAATAATAATAAATACTACTTATACAACACGTAATATTAAGCATAAATTCAGCAATAGGTCGAAAAATACCTTCCCGATGATAGATTATAAACGAATCCTTTAAATTAATCTCAAAGAATGCACTGAAACTAGTCGACACATTCCTAGTGTAAAGTCTTAATTTACGATTTTATGTTTGGAAATCACAGTTTCGATTCCGATAAAATAAAATTAAATTCAGGAATCTTTGCATCTTTATACAAGCAACGGCATCGTTTAAATGTGAAAATAATTGATTAACTAAGGCTATGCTTTCATTTCTATTCAAAGTCAAATTGGTAGCCAACAACTAAATAGGCCTTATATGTCTTGCCCCTAAGCTCCATAGTCCATAGACCTACTTAGCACAAAAAGATGCATGCCTAAAGATAAAAAACTGCTTTATATCTAAGATTATACGGTTATTTCTATTTTTTGTTTAATGTTTTTTAAAATTTAGATTGAAAGCCCCGAGTTCGTTTTGCCAAAAACAATTAAATCAGTAAATTTTCACTACTGTTCAAATCACGCAACACCGTGGATTAATTCTGATGCGATTAAATCCAAAGATTTTCGAACGCTTGCATGTGGCAACGTCCTGTCGCTTAGCGCCACCACTCGGGAATTAAATATAAATATTTAACCTGTATTTTGCCATTACTATTTCAGATTACTATCAGATATATAATTAATGATTCAGTTATAAATAATATAGTTAATATCACTTAAATATGCCGCAGTCTCTAGCAGCTACATCTTCCTGCCAATTGCTTTTGAGACATTGGGCCCCATCAACTCTGCCGCGTCTGACTTCTTAAACGAATTAGGCAGGAGAATCAGTGCCATTACAGGCGATCAGCGTGAAAAAGCCTTTCTATGGCAGCGCCTATCTATCGCACTCCAGCGCTTTAATGCTGTATGCACATTGGCGAATGAAACATTGGCGAATGCGGCCTTCCAGAGCGTAGAGAACTATTTTAAAAAATTTTCTATCTTTCTTTTAATTAAATAAAATCATTTTTATCATATAATTAATAATTAAAACAAATTAATATATGATTATAAAGCTAAAGCTAAGGTTAACGTCAGTTTCCTCACTCGAAAGCGATGTTAGTGACGGGCGAGCCCAGGATTTGAACCCGTATCAACTGATCCGCGGTCGAGTGTCTTACCGACTTCGCCACTGGCTCCAGCCAGTAATAATGAATATAATTAATTATTTAGTTATCAATAATGTAATTAATAATTACTATATAATTAATATAATTAAGTATTCAATTATCAATAATGTAATTAATAATTAGTAAATAATTAGTATAATTGATGATTCAGTTATCAATAGTATAATTAATATGTAATTAATAGAATTAATTCTTCCATAATCAATAACATAATTGAGCCGTCTTATTAGAATCAGTCAGTTAAAGCAAATCCGTTAAAAAGTAATAATTTATTTATTATTTGTAACTTGTCCCGTGTTGTGTACGGGAACTAAAATATAGATCAACTACCGACCGGCTGGAACCAGTGACTAGGTCGGTAAGATATTAGACCGCGGATCAGTATGTGCGGGGTTCAAATCCTGGGCTCGCCCGTCACTGATATAGCTTTCGAGTGAGGAAACTGACATTCACATTAACTTTAGCTTTACTATAAACTGTAATTGCAACTGCACGTGTCGTAAGAGGCGGTTGAGCAAATTAACTCTTATTAAGGATTGAGTAATAGTTAACCCCTTCATAGAAGGCATAGCCTTTTTGTAAAGGGCTTAACTTTTTAATCGATGATGAGCTTCTTGTGGAGCGTGAAAAGCAGCATGTGAGTAGAAATAAGTACCTTGGACCTGCCGCTTGGCAAAACACTAGAGAGAGAGATATATGTAACTTATTTGTAGACATTTTAATGAAATTACGACTGACTCTAGAATTAAGCCTACTACTGCGTACAATGATCAATCTAACAGTCTAAATATCGTAATTAGGCTTACTAAATAGCTAATTACTCAAATTGTAATTATTTTAATAGGATTACTTACATTTTTCAGTAATTTGTGAAATCTTAAACAAGCATTACGCCAATGATGCCGATGAACTAGCTGGTACAGCGCGCTCGGGTTTTTACAGGTTATAGGCAAAAAATATTCCAGCCATTAACTATGATGCAATTTTGACAAATAAATTTTACTCACTGGTGGTAAATCCGACGCATTCTATTCACTAAAATAAAACAAAAGCTGCTACAATTTATCACGAAGGATTTATTAAAGAGGAGAAGAAGAGAAGAAAGTGTGCAGGGGTGGGGGGGCACGGTTCGCCTTCACTAGTTTTTATGAATTTTTATCTGATATAATTATATATATATATATATATATATATATATATATATATATATATATATATATATATGATATAATTAGCTGATATAATATTTATATATGATACATTATTATATAAATATATTATTAATATAATATATTTATATAATATATATATATATTTTATATATATATATATATATATATATATATATATATATATATTATGATATAATATTACTCATTTATCTCTGTCGTTAATTTAAAGGTATAATGTCAGTTTTCTTTAAGAAAGTATGGAAGAAACGTCATTAAAGTATTCACCCTTAAATTTTCAGCGCACCAATAAAGATTTCACATAAATTATAGGACCAAGAACTTTCCAGCATTTAATAAAATTAACCTAAAAAGGAAGAGAGTGTACTACCTTGTTTTTTACAATAGGATCTATACAGGGCGAATCCTTTATAACATACAACGTGTAGGTTTATATACAGCAAGATTGTGAACTTGTAAAGTCAGCGGTTTTAAAGGAATCGTCTGCGAATAGCTTATTCAACTAAGTGGATTTTTTGTCAATAAATCTTACAGAATGCAAAAAAATCCAGGATAAACTTTCCCCATAAAAATTTATATATCACTTGGAAAGCAGGACTTTAGAATGGAAATTCGTGATCAACTAATATAACCCTCAAAGGCCTATACCTGGGTTGCTGTTGAGTATCCTTATTCGGCAGTTGAGACTAAGTGTCGAAAATAAGTCGTTAGACTGGCTACTCCAATGGCTGATGGTGTCTTCGGGCATCAAAACTATGCTCTGAATTTGTTTTAATTCAGGACTACGTATTGGCTACAATAATAATTAGATAAAATATATTTAGTTAACAGATATCAGCGCAATATTATTTTTTAAGGTCAGTTTTTCTAATTTCAGATTATTTTCCGTCAACGGAAGCCCTATAGAAACTCCTGTAAAAGCCGGCTATCGTTTCGATTCGATGATTAATCCCAATGTTTACATGAGTTAGCAATAAGTGCAGGCCACAGGCCAGAGTTTACCGGGGAGGATTGAGTGAGAGGGGACCGGACTTTAGACCCTACTAATGGAACCACCACAAAATCGATTTATCAGTCGAATATCTCAATGGCTCAGTGTGTACGAGCGCTAGGTAAAGGGCTTTAAGTTTTAAATGGCTGTTCATGAGGTCCTGGGATCAAATCCCGGTAGAGCTAATCAGAGATTAAAAACTCGTTCGTTCACCTTTCACGGTACACATGACGACTTGATGATAAGCCCTTCGGGCTTCTGAACTTGACGTTAAACTCGCATTTAAAGATTGATTTATCAGTTTAGCATCTTATAAAAATATGTTAATTGGGGATATTTTTTGAGTTAGCTCAAATGGTCGTCAGTTTTTTTAGAATGAAAGATTGTAAATATCATGGGAAAATTAAGTGCCGACAGAAGATTTCAGTGCCTTTTAAGACTTGGCTCAAGAGCCCCACCGCTAAGCGCGTCCATGTGAGACTAATAAGCTGTATAGGAGATAGGAAGTTTTATCAGTCAATTAAATGATGAAAATGTTTTGATTTAAACTATAGCACTTTACCAATTCAAATACTCTATAAACTTTCTAATTGTAAACTAGTATATAAGTGTCTCAATTATGATGGGGTAATGTCAACAGTTGCCAGAGACATATTCAATACTGTACAGTAATCTCAACCGTATAATACCAGGCTGTCAAATGCAAACTATACTTATTCTAATGCATACTCTGCCTATTTTAAATCCTATATTTAAGATGGTGTCTTGGAATGGATCAAAATTTCCTCTAGACATATGTAACTATCGTTCGCTAAAATAGTTTGTTGCTAAATTCAAAATTGTCTTATATTATTGCTTGTGTAGTGTCTGTTATTGATAACTTTGGTTTATTACACATCTTTGTTTGTTTATGTTTATGAGTACATGATTAAAAGTATTATTTTTGAGTATGCGTAATAATGTATATGAGATTATTTTCATGTTTATATGTGTATGTTTATGTGCATATATAAATGAATATATGCACGTGTGTGCTTGTTTATGTATGTGCATGTTTATATGTATATACATGTATTCGCGATTTGCGACTATTCTTCGAGTCGTTATATACACGTATATGGTATGCTTTTTTATTTTAGTTTGCATATTTTTTTAGTTTTTTCCCTATGCATGGTAGGTGGTCAACTAGATAGGTTTTTATAACCTCTTTGATGGCCTAGTGTGTGTTATTGCATGTTTGAGTGTTTTTTTAAAACAATCATAGTTCTCTCTTTCCTCTTAATGTCCACATATGAGCGGGTCTTTAGATCATCTAACATTCCCTGACATTTCCCTATGACGAGGAACAAGCCGTTAAATTCTTATTGATTGATTGATTCCTAATCTCGGGCTTCCTCTGCATCTATTCCTTCCATACTGAATTCTATGACCCCTTTTAGTAGACTTTCCCCTCTTAAAATATGTCTTATCCAAATCTTATTCATATTCTCAATGCATTTATCAACTGTCTGTCTGTACCAACTCTCTCCAGAACTTCCTAAATATAACCTTGTGAGTCCAGCTAATCCTGTCCATTCTTTTCCATATCCACATTTCCAATGCCTCTAGTTTCTAGCTGTCAACCTTCCTTAACGTCCATGTTTCACATTTATATCCACAGAACCTCTGCTTGATCTATTTTTAAATCCATTGTAAAAATTAAACTAAACATTTCAAAACTCTAGTCGCATAGATAAATATCCTTATAACGTCTTGACTATGAAAAGTTGTTCAATGATTTCAGCGGCTGTAGACAGAAGACCTTCAATGATCACCATAGACCTTATAAGTCATTTATCGCGACGAGTCAACACCCCACATATTACGAGTATCCGATTTGGAACTTCATTAAGATTGAATGGCTGCTTCCCATTATTTTATTATTGCATACGAAGCATAATATTATGCATGTATGATATTCTGTAACAAAATTTACCCAAGCAAAATCTGGGGGTCAAAATTAAAATTGGGGCAGGCCCCTTTGGCGCCGGGCATGAGGATAAGGCATAACCTTTAATGAAGAGATTAACTTGTTGATTTAGGAATACTCTTTATGAAGTGTGAATGGAGACTGTGTGAGGAATTTGTACCTTGGACCAGCCATTTGGAGGAATACTAGACTGAATACAGACAGACAGATACAGACAGAGACAGATAAAAACAGACAGAGAGAGACAGTCAGAGACAGAGAGAGACAGACAGAGAGACAGACAAAGACAGACAGAGACAGAGAGAGACAGAGAGAGACAGACAGAGACAGAGAGAGACAGACAGAGAGACAGACAGAGACAGAGAGAGACAGAGAGAGACAGAGAGAGATAGACAGAGACAGATAAAGACAGACATAGAGACAGACAGAGACAGACAGAGACAGACAGAGACAGACAGAGAGACAGACAGAGACAGACAGAGACAGACAGAGAAGAGAGATGAGGGATGAAGCACACAGTCAGTTGTTGATATTTTTTGTTAGAAAAGGATTAAAATCTCAATCATGAAAATTTTAATCACAATTGCTACACATCACTTTGCCAATTATTTAAAATGTTATGAAACTATGTCATAGGAATGTAAAAATATTTTGTGATTTTGCAGGACAATAAAAGTTATCGCGAAATCAATATTATAACATTTACTAGGCAACATTTAACTAAGTAACGTTTAGCGAGATAACATTTAACTAGACCGTTTCAATATACTAAACGCAATATAACGAGAATTAAGTACACTAAATACTCAAAAATCGCAAAATATTTATGATCAAACATTATTCAGATACGAGATTACTAGACAAACATTCGGATGGAATTTTAATACATATTCACTTGCTAATTGCGACGCTTTAATAGTTTTATTTACTACTGGTTGTTAGAGTTCTTATGAGCATTAAGAGCCAAACTAACGTCTGAAAGAGCATTCGATGAGAGAGCACCTAGGCTCCAGAAAGTGTTACAATTTTTTTTAAATACCCAACTTAGTTAAACTGAGATGCGATGGAAGATATTGATGATGATGATGATGATGATGGTTGTTGTTCGTCTAACTAGCAACTCTTGAAGCCATCTTTCGTATCATATTCCTAGTCTTTGTTGTAATTAATGATTATATAGGAAGTACGGACTACCATTTTCTAGATCACATAATTAACGGCGCTGTTTTCATGTATTTGTTGACACATCGATTCTATTACATAAATAGAATCACGTCCCTGATATCATCCTTTTATGAGGAAACGGACGTTAAATCTATATTTTTTAATTTTTTAATATTATTATTTATTTAAATCCTCAAGTGAATCTACGTAGAACGATAGAACTTTCTTTGTATGAGATTTAACGCCGGTTACGTCGCCTAGAGAAGTCATCTGAACCCTCAGCAGTATCTTGTTATATTTCTAAAACTGAATTGAGGCCAGGTTTTAATGAGATCATAGAACTGATCACCGGGACAGTCCGTACATCTGCCGTCCCTATGTCCAAACATCTCGTAGCTTTCGTTTATATATCCCTGAAATAATAAAATGAACTATAATGTTTATAAGATCTTTTCTTGTGTGTTGTAATGTAGACTGTGATAGTTTGTCACTGTAGTATTAATTTGCTGCCTTTGGGTGAAATGAAGATTGGTATAGCTAATTATCCATGAAACATAGAGTAAAACGAAATGTAATAAAATATAAGATACGATTACAATTTATTGTTATTGTTTTACTCAGTACAGTGTCAGCAGTTGAACCAAATATTCCAGTGAAGTAAAAATTGTCGAATTGTGACAATGCTGAGCCACAAACCGCTGCTGATCTATTATGCACTATAGGCACACGTTAGTTAGCCTGACCATATGTAATTTTAAGATTAGTTGTCCAAGTAATCTTAAAATTACAGGCTAACTAACGTGTCAAAACATGACAAAATGTGTCATGACAGTGTCAAACTATGACAAAATAATAATAATAATGAAGAAGTTCTTGAAAGAGTCTGTACAGATAGATAGTTAATAAATGTGATAAGAAATAGAGAGAAAAGCCGAATAGGATATATTATAAAGGAGATGGTCAACTAAAGGATATTATAGAAGGAAGAATGCAGGGGTAAAGAGTTACAGGAAGACCGAGACATGGGATGCTGGATGATTTGATGACAAATTCATCTATGAAGATGAAAAAGAAGGCTGAGGAAAGAATTGGTTGGAACTGCCATGAGGCAGTTGACTAGAAGGAGAAGGTACATGTAAGATGTACTGCCTTCAGTTACGATCTTGTTCGAAATCTTTATCAATTCCTTGTATGCTATAATTTTGTTGTTCACATTTGAGCAATTTCGGCCGCATTGAAGATTTTTTCTTATTTAGAGAAACAAAAATGGTAACCTACCAAGTACTACCAACTAATGTGTTCAAACAGAAAGAAACAGAGAGAATGAAAGAACACAAAAGTTGCATTGGTCGAAATTTGCACCGAAAATATATATAATATTGCGATTGAAATTTCAAATAGAGAATTTAAAATAAGCAAAAAATTACCCATTGTCAGTGCTTGGCACAAAACTTATCATATTGAACATTCAATAAATTAAACACAGGTCTAAGCATATTCACAAAGTCTTTCAAAAACTTTTAAACCTGCAAAAGGTTTTTGTATTAAGAAAGGTATCGGTTATCAAATACTTCAAAGATAGAGTAATCTCTTTCTCCAAAATTTCCTTAACTTTTCTCATTATGCAAATCCACTATTACTTCTTCAGAATTATGTTCAGTAGACGCTCAGACGCTCATTTATATTTTTCGCTCAATGTCTACTGAATGTCTCAATAGCTGAGTGTGTAGAGAGCCTGGTAACCTCATGATGTCCCTATTGATGGATCCTCCGATCCATTGCAGCTTCGTAGGTTAAAATTTCATGAGCTGATCTTAAAATAACAGCTTAAAATAGCTTCAATAGACCTTTTGGCTGGAACCAGTGGCGATGTCGGTAAGATACTCGACCGCGGATCAGTGTGTACGGGGTTCAAATCCTGGGCTCATCCATCACTGACATCCATTTCGAGTGAGGAAACTGACGTTAACATTAGCTTTTTACTTTTTATTAAATTCGCAGATATAACATTTTATGACAGCTAAGCATTTAAATATGACAAGTTTCTTTCAATTTAGCGTCATCTTATAATCGTAATTACGTTAAATAAGTTTTCTTTTTTATTTAGTTTCCTGAATCTTTCTTAATGTTTAAACTACCTGTTTAAAGATTAAGAAAGATCGGTTGATTGATTGATTGATTGATTAATGTTTAAACTACCTGTTTAACGCCACAGTTGATAATGGCTCTGAGCGCAGTCAAAGCTTTATCATTGGGAATTTTCTCCATGAAGTTTCCTAGGACACAAAACCCATAAGCCACACTGTTGTAATGCTGGGTGTGGGCCCCCACCACACCCCACCCCCGCCCTTCGTATACCCTCCCATCTTCTCCAATCAGAAAACTGTAGCCAATGTCGTCCCATTCTGAAATAAAATACGAAATATGGTAGACATTAGATCAATGACAAAAATACGGTAGTGTTTCTTTGCTAAATGTTATGTAAGCTAACCCTAA
This sequence comes from Enchytraeus crypticus, assembly GCA_905160935.1. Taxonomy (NCBI): domain Eukaryota; kingdom Metazoa; phylum Annelida; class Clitellata; order Enchytraeida; family Enchytraeidae; genus Enchytraeus; species Enchytraeus crypticus. The sequence goes on from CAJHZI010000541.1 coordinate 498,488, forward strand.
TTCCATTAATATAATCCTAGTTAAATTTTAATTAAATCCTAATTCTATCCCCAACCCCAAACATAAATCTAATCCTTAAGTAAACTTAATTTATTAATTTCTATACACCAAATTAAATAAGCAATACGATTTGTGTCATTGATCTAATGTCTATCATGAAATATACCGTGATTGTATCTCTCTCTTTCAGTCTTTCTCTCTTTATATTTCTATCTCTTTCTCTCTGTCTCTCTCTCTCTCCCACACTCTTTAGTGTTCTTCCACGTGGAAATAACCATGGCTACTAATAACTATTCCTACTCACAGTCTACTTTCACACTCTATTAAGAGCACTGTATCAGGCAATAAGTTAAAGAGCAGTCACAAAAGGCTATGCTTTATTCACACTTTAATGCAGCCTATAGTTTGGAAAAATACGGCTTCTGTGCTGGCTTAATATTACAACGATTACAATTACATTGAAATTAGAATTACAGTTACAGTTTAATTACAATTCTTACAATTGAAATCAGTTACAAATACAATTCAGTTACAGAATTTTGATATCATAGTTATAACTACGCTTTGACTTACAAATAAAATTCAGTAGCACCATCTTCCTTTTAATCTCGGTTTAACTAGGGTCGGGATAAGAATAGACCTTCTTCACTCCTCTCTTTCCATTTCATAGCTTCTGTCAATGCCCTTTTATCTATTTCATTAATTTTATAACATTTTGTAGCAATTTTTGGAGCCTAGGCGCTCACCAACCGAAAGCCCTTTCTGTTGGTGTGGATCTTAGCGCTTTAGTTGCCTTCTACGACACGCGCAGTCACTGGTTGGTCTATTCTTCAAACAACCCGAACACAACACGGGCTAAACTTACAAATAAAATTTTAGTTAAAGCTAAGTTTAACATCAGTTAAATTACAATTTAACAATATAAAAAATTAAATACAAAAATTAAAATAATAAACTAATAAAATTTAAGTTTAATAAAATATAAAATAAAATAATAAAATAAAAGTAAATAAATAAGAAAATCTAAGTTGAAATCATAGTTACTGTTACAACGATGTTACATACTCCTGGTGTCCATATGGAAGTTCTGAACGGATTGGACCTCTGTTACACAGGATTCCTCATCAAAGCATTCATTCATGGCCGTGTGGTGGATGAAAGTCATTCCTACTGGACCTGGAATTAAAGATTTGTCCCTTGGTTCTCGGGCATGCCATTGCGCTCTTGTTACGAACTCAACATTCGAACCCTCGCAAACTTTCCTCGTGATCTCATTAGGCTGTTGATTCATTTGTACGATGGTCTTCGAGTTGACTTGTCTGGAATTGCAACCTATATTACAGAAATATTTTCTAAATATAATATAAAGAATATCTTTTTGTATACATTTACTAATGTAGCGTTTCTATATGGCAGCTTTTACCTGACTAAAAACACATAATATACTGAAAAACACAGCTGATTCATATTTTAATATAAAGATGATTTCAAGAAGACTTAAAACAAGATGGAAAGATTGCCTCGAATTAGACCTGAAGGCTGCTGGAGTTAGCATTTATGGGAGAACAGAAGGGAGAAAAAGAATGAATATCGAGGAAATGGCGAAGAATAGAGTTTTCTGGAGGAACACCATAGATAAATCTTTGGCTGGAACCAGTCCCAGGATGATCACAAGACATGACTTGAAAGTATTATTACTAATTTTACTTAATATTTAAAATATGCCTAATATCAGTTAACTTTAATGCTTCAGATATTAATAAAATAATATTGCAAATATTTTTTAATATTTTGCTATAATAAGTTGATTTAAAATATTATATAATATGTAACATTCCTAACTGTAAATAAACTTACAGTGCAATAAAGTCTCAATTGTTAGATACAATCAATCAATCAAAAAGAATTTAACGTTCGGTTTCTTGCCATACGGCAATGTATTTGAAAACTAAAACTCATCAAGGCTGTAGCTTCCTGACCCGAAAGCACGTCGGCGACAGGTCAAGCAGTGAATTCGAATCCTACATCTAATTTTTCTTAAATTGTTACAATTCTAATGAATTTACTATCGACACATCTTTCATTCTTCAGTTAACGTTAATTAATTCAAACGAAAATACTGGCCGTATTGCTAACAGTTAAGAGTTGACAATTAATAAATAGGAGCGTGTCCAATGGAACCTATTTCATTGCTTGTACTAAACGCGAAAATTAGTATTGTTTTACATTATAGCTAGATTTTATACTTTATTTTATTCTACAATATTACTAATAGTAGTCCTAAGTGTTTACGTTACCTAGGCTCCTAGTTTCACGTACATACGGCATACACTTTTGCATTGAAATACGTTACCTCTCAGACTTCAATGATATCATATCTAACATTATACATAGATCTATCCTATATCATATCTTACCTTTACTAAGAGCGGCAATACTGAGGCATAGATAAAAGATAAAGGCAGCCTTTGTCGACGTAAAATCACTTGAGGCACTTATCGAAACCAGAAATATTGATTTTCCCGGCATTGCGGTAGATTTCAGCTAAAACAACATTAGCCAGCCTGCGTGCTATGAAACCTTAAAATGAACGTATTAGTCCAGCCAGGCCTGTAATATGCAAGATGACTTCACAGATTTACCATTAAAAAGGTTATTTAAGTACTCTGAAATTAGTTTTTAATTTTCTGGAAAAATACACAATTTTTATAGAAATTATTTGCACGATCTATTTAGTTTTAAGTAAAGCTAGGAGATCGCATATCATTAAAGTTTATCGTAAATGCCTGCAGGTTAAATAACTGTGACATTTTAGTAATTTTTTCCAGCTAAATTTATCAATAATGATAGCCTTAAGTCTGGCCTTCTTACAAAGAAAACATTTTTAAACACTCAAACTTAATTGCATTTCCTCTCTGCTATGTTCAAAATATTAGATTGGCATATTTTAACATTAAATAATTGCCAACCATTCAAAAGCTTTTAAGCTCGTGCGTGTATAGGCCTAAGTGAAATGACCAACTGTGTTGATATCTATCACTACTAGTACCACATCAGTTAGGCAATTGATGTGCAATCCTATAAAGCTTCAATCAGAACGATATTGTCGCCGAAAGTCGCTTTTGCATACTATGAACGAGATGTCGCTCGGCAGCTGAGCTGATTTCAGCTACATGTGACGGGAAAGATATTTTCTCGAGATCGGGCGAATAATGTCACCGTTAGATTAAAACAAAGTTGTCGCCAGGGGGCTGACTTTCAACCGTCGCAGGGGGCTCCAGCCAATAGGAGAGCGCGAGATCCGCGCAAACGTTTTGAATTCTTGGAAATGTGACATAACAGGCTCAAGATAAAGTTGAGAATAGAAAAGTTTCATAAGATGCAAGAAGCAGATTTGTAGTTATCTCGAGGATAAAGTCAAATGGTAGAGATTGATATCGGCGAGAATATCTTTCCGTTTATAAGAGACAATTTTCCGTATAGGCCTAGCCAGTCCAGTGAATGTCCGAGATTTTACTCTCGGGTCAGCGCGGCTGGGATTCGAACCCATAAGATCAAAACACAGAATTAACAATTATATGTTATCTAAAAACGTTAACTCTAAAGATTGCAAAAGCAATATTAACTTAATCGGTAAAAAATATAATCAGATATAATTTTAGATTCCTATGTTGTTTAGAGGTTCCAAATCAAGAGCTGCTTACCTACTGTTTTGTAGCCTTCTACGTTACTCCCACAATGGTTAGTGACTTAATAACGACTAAATTTTACAGCATGTAATAATTTATTTATATTTTTATACTTATATATTTACTGACATCGATTTCGAGTAAGGGAACTGACGTTAACATTTGGTTTACCAGCTTTTTTATATTTGAAAATACTCATAAAGTTATTAAGTTTAAACGAGAAAAACCAAGTTTAAAAGAAAAAACCCATTTATTGAGTCGTCGATATGGTACAGAACTCGTGACTGATAAAGCACGTGTAGCTCTAAACTCTAGTGGCTGTGAGCTAAAGCTATATACCTATAGTCATACTGGGTCTATTTACAAAACCTTTAGCAATTGCGTTAAGTACTCAATCTAACTGTCAGCTCAAGAGTTATACTTATTAGCAGTATCGTACAATTGTAGCATAGTATTATTAGCATAGTGGCTAGTATTGTTAGCATGGTGAATCTACAATCAGCTGTATTTATAGAACGTCTTACCGTTCACATTAGCGGTATAAATTTATAGTCTCACTTATAGAATATAGGTGAGTCTCACTTATAGAACTATATTAGAGACACAGAAATATTCACTATACCTAAAGGCTTCATTGCCAGCTAATGTATGATATAACTATTTCACGTTAAATATATTTTAATGTATCTATAATGTTTACACTTTAAATGCATCTATTACGAGACAGCACATGATTAAAAAAAAATCCAGCAGTGTCAAACGCACCGTATTAAAGTTTACACACCTTTGTAGACACAATAGAGTGATGGCCTGACAGGCAGACATTAAATGAGAATAAGTCGTTTTCAACCTTCAACTCTCGTACCGCACCAGCAAATGGATTTGATTAAAATTACCTTTAAATAACTGACTATTCCTAGCGAAACTTGACTGGTATATACATGTATTTAAGCTACAACTGGGCCTCCAACGAGTTGTTCATTATTGGAACGACGAGATAATGCTGATGAGATAATACTGGTGAGATAATACTGGTGAGATAATACAGGTAACATAATACTGGTGAGATAATACTGGTGAGATAATACTGGTGAGATAATACTGATGAGATAATACTGGTAAGATAATACTGATGAGATAATACTGGTGAGATAATACTGGTGAGATAATACTGGTGAGATAATACTGGTGAGATATTACTGAAGAGATAATACTGGTGAGATAATACTGGTGAGATAATACTGATGAGATAATACTGGTGATATAATACTGAAGAGATAATACTGGTGAGATAATACTGGTGAGATAATACTGATGAGATAATACTGGTAAGATAATACTGGTGAGATAATACTGGTGAGATAATACTGGTGAGATAATACTGGTGAGATAATACTGGTGAGATAATACTGGTGAGATAATACTGATGAGATAATACTGATGAGATAATACATGCACTTATGAGATAATACTTACGATATAATACTGGTAAGATAATACTGATGAAGAAATGTAGGCTGAAGTTTCTTAGGTATGTGTTTTATTAGAGATTAGAAAGTTAAATTGTTTTAATATCTATCCTCTCCATCTCTAACTGTGCTTTTCTAATTTGATAATACCTCAAATTCTATTTAAAAAATTATTAGAATCTATACAAATGTAATAAATATGCTGAAATTCCTTCAAATTTAATAATCCTCAAATTCCTCCTATCTCAAGGTCTACTTATACGTTACACTATAGAAACATCTGTACCTGCACGAATTCATCTCATCACAAAGCCCATTTATCAAGGCCCATTTATCAAGGCCCATTTATCAAGGCCCATTTATCAAGGCCCATTTATCAAGGCCTATTTATCAAAGCTAAGGGTTTTACGTGTGGGACCAACTTTAAAAAATGACTTTCACGTAATAATGACAAAATCTGATGTAATTTCCTCTTGATATAGGCTCCTATGAGTGTTAATCGCTTTTTGTAAAATATAAGTTTTCGATTATTTTATTTTCAAGATACCCGAATTTAACAAATATCCCTTCTTTTACATGTATTCTTTAATTTAGACAATTAACATAACATAACACAACGACGCACTGGGTCAGGAAGCACAGATGCTTTTTAAAGGCCTATTTCCTCCTTCCTCTCCATTGTTATTACCAATCTTTGCCTTTTGATGACGCATCAAATGAAGCCGGCACCGATTTAAGAAAAACCTTCCATCACCCTGGGATTTTTTTTTTTTTTTCTGTCAACACTCGGTCTTCCAAGGTGGTCATCCACAAACTACTAACCGAGGCCGAAATAGCTTAACTTCCATTATTAACTACAACTAAACCAAATAAGCTAAATCTCGCCGTCTGTGCATAAAATGTGTAAAAAATAAACCGTTGTCTGACATATAAGCTCCACAATGCATATGATCAAGCCTCTTAAATTTGTCTCGTAATAAGTAATACGCCGCACACCTTTCAATGGGTTGAAAACGTTCAGAATTTACTAGCCGGTCTAATGTTACCTGAAATTATTACTGAGTTATTATTTTAGCCTTGAGAGAAAGCAAACAAGTTGCAAACCATACCGATTGAGAAAAGACAAAAGTTTAGAGATTCTATCATTCAGCAATATTACTTAAATCAATGTGAACTTCACGTTCATTTCCTCTCTTTATAGCATCATATAGGCCTACTATACCCCATCTAATAGTAACGTACCGGCTTGCAGCGGCATCTTCATTATCACTGGTATATTATGGGTTGAATAGTATAGTAGGTCTAGTTGTAGATTTTGCTAATGGATTCACTTCTAGAATGTTTCTAATCTAGTTTCTTTTAGTTCTCTCTCTCTCTATCTCTCTCTCTCTCTAGTGTTCTGCCAAATGGCTGGTCCATCGTCCAAGGTGCTATTTCTACGTACATGATGCATTCACGCTCTTTCAAGAGCACTGAGTAGTAAGTACTACGTCAATTAACGATTAGCCTTACTAACAGCCTCTGCTTTATTCACATCTTAATATAGCCCACAGATTGGGAACAATATGACATTTGAGGTGTTTTACCGATGCCTTCCTCAGTTCTTGCTCAGTCACCTCTTACGGCATGTGCTGTCAGAGTCCTGGACTCAACACGGGGATTCTGCTTATTCCAAAGCCGACTTTTACTCATCTATTGGTCATAATGTTATGTAGTCAGCTTTTTGCAGTAATTACTGATCTCATATTTCTTCATCACACTGTCATTTGAAACAAGGCATTTATTGTAGGAAGGCCTATTATTTGCACTGTATCTAAATATTATTACCCATCATCGTATAGTTTATGATATTTACTCAGATAAATATTCAGCAGAATAATGACTGATGTAATTACAGAATAATTACTGGTGCAATTACAGAATCGTAGTACTATTATTATGTATTATTATACAGTCGTAATATAAAGCTCTTGGCCCCATTATATGTGTTAGGAAGATAATTACAGGAGTTAATTGTTTTTCTCAAAAAAGCTTCGAAGTGTTGAATTACAATTAATTGTCTATTCTATATTTTGGATGCTGACAATTCAACAAAAATTACCAATATTCAAAGTCGATTCTTTTTGTCGCTCTCAATCTCTCTCTTCCTTCTCGCGTTTCTTAACTTTCTATCAATTGGCAGGTCCAGGGTTTAGATTCATACTCATAGCCTCAGCAAGGGCATTATATTGACAAATAAATACATTCAATCGCAAAGTGCAAGACTTGTAGTCGAGACCAAAACTAAGAGACCAAGACCAATCAATCAATCAATCGATAAGAATTTAACGTCCGGTTCCTCGCCATAAGGCAATATCAGGGACGTCTCTTGCATACTCTACACCAACAGGCACCACACGATGACGACTAAGTACACAGAGACTACAAGAGAAAGCGAGATAAAAACAGTGCAAGTCCAAGATCCAAGACCCAGATCAGATCCATCGAGACCTAGACCAAGACCAAGACCATTAAAGACAACATGCTCCAAGTATAATTAAAAGAGGTGGTAGCACTAGTAGGCCTAAACTACGTCGTTAAGACTTCTACGGGAGTTTGTTTAGTCACTCTACTAGCCTACAGGTTGAAAATTATTGAAATATCATGGCCTACTTGATAGGCTACGTTAATATAACCTACTTGATAAGCTTATAAATATGACTTTTCTGGAAGTTATCACTTATTAGAGCGTATACTAGGATGTTAAGGATTTATTGCTACAAATGGGCCGGTATATTTCATTTATTATCGTTTTGCATTAGAGTTAATTGAGTTTTCCATAGCTTTGATTCAAATTTGAAAATATCTACTCGATCTATTAATCTGTAAACGGTACTATATCGTGTAAAAAATTTGAAGAGCAAGAATTAAAACACGTCACTGTACTGCAGCATACACGTGTAATTCTTACAGCTTGTTGATTCACAACTTCATGAAATTAATTTAAATATGCAGTGGTCTCGAAACCAATCCCTCGAGACCAAGACCAAGACTGAATCTTCGAGACCAAGACCAGAAACCTCGAGATCAAGACCGAAACCGGCAAAATCCGGTCTCAAGCGGTCAAACTGCTAAGCTCAATAAAATATGTTTTCTTAACTTGTATTCTATTGCCAGTTCTTGCTTAGTCACCTTTTACGCCACAAAAATTGAGACAACGGGAGACCAACCAGGAAGCTATAGTGTGTTATCCCAAGCTAAAGGCCACATGAAAAGGTCCATAAATGTTTTGAAATCTTTACATTAAAATATTTGTAAAGGCTTAGCTTTTGTGCTGGCGTGGCACAAAGTGAAGCATATGAAAAGTGGCATGCAAGCTTAGTATAACTTCACTCTAGAATAAAGTTAAGTTGAACAGTAAACTCTAAACTCTAGAATAGAGCAATTTAGGTGTAAAAGATATTTCAGCATAAAATACAATTGCGCAGTGCAACAGGTGTAAATTACAGTGATCAAAGCTGCAATTCTGGAACTTCAGTGGAACAGTTAATATTTATAAGTGATCGTCAGTTTCCAGTTGTCAGATCTCGCTTTTATTGACTATATTACACTATTTTTAATATTCTATTTTTAATATTCTATTTTTTATTCTATCTTTTAATTTACACTATTTTAATTTATTTCAATAGGAGGTCGTTCGCTTGCTAAGGGGTCAGCAGGGCTTTGTCATAGGGAGAGGTTGAAACTGAGGAGTTAAAACTTTGGGTTCACATATCTAGTAGTACATATGTTTATTTAGAAATTCATCAAACATCGACAAATAATTGTGAAAACAGATAAATCAGCAGACAAAAGTGAGAATCAATATATGTAGCATCAAACAGAAACTAAAATGTTTCACACCACGGCCATCAGAGAGGGTACTGAAGTACCCTATCGAGCTGACCACCGCAGTAAACAAAGAAAGGAGATCGAAGAAACACTAAAGTTTTGTCTAAAACATGACAACAGTAATATGTTACGTATATGTCACTAGGATTGTAAATAGATTACCCAAAATAATATATAATACGATTATCTAATGTATATATTTCAGATTTTAAATAGTAATTTAATAATTACCAAGATTCCATAAGAAAAAGTCTGTATGACACCTTAAAAGAATTAAAAGAGTTTAAGTTGCGAATCTAATAGGTATGCAATAGATCATATCTAAAAACGGGGTTGAATCTCCCATTAACCCCCCTAGCAAATACAACTTCAATTGTTTTTCATTATTTGCTTCTGCAGAAACGATTTCATTTCTCCACGGTCAAAGATTTTGTGTCATACAGATTGGGAATGAAAAGTCGACCAGCTCACCAGATGACGTAATTATTCTCGCAGTCTAAATGCAAGGAAGTTCTTGAAAAGTTTTCAAATAACATCAATATGGTCCAATTAGGATTTCAGACATTACATAAACTAAATAACACGAAAAATAACCTAAATAAACTAAACATAAACTAAATTATATAAGCTAAATTACATAAAAAGACGTTACATAAAGTAGAACCGAAGTATCAATTCTCATGACATGAGCAATGGGTTTGATAAGCAATAGAAGTTATCAAAAATTTTAAAAAAATTGTCAATGAAAGGTTAAGAGTATAAGGTTATAATTCTAAGAATTAGAAACATTTTTGAGCAAATTTAATTTCTGCATGTGCTCTATCTCTCCCTCTCTTTCTCTCTCTCTTTCTCAGTGCACTGCCTACTGGCAGGTCCATGGTATATAACGCCTCCTCTCTTCACTGTCTTCCGCTTTGCTCTTATGTCTACATAAGAGAGGAACTTTAAATCATCTAGCAATACTCATTCTTGTTGTTATATATCATTTTCTTGGGAGAGTCTGCTTATGATGAGGTGGGCCCCTATTCTTTCCTCAGCTTAGACTAACATTTAAAATATTTACTGGGTAGGGGCGTCATTTCATGAGAAAACTATTCTGTTTACCCAAACTATCTTGTTTACCATTGGTTTGATAGGCATTACATTTAGCAATAAGTGTGCTTAGTGAAGATGAATTTTGGAGATAAGAATTATAAATGACTGATATTTCCGTAAACAACGTCCATATACTGTTTCTAGTACAATTCCTCTTTATATGAAAATCTGCTTTAGATTTAACAGTAATGATAGACCTGCCAGAGTAGCAATCTGAGATGGCTTTACACTCAGCGACCTCTTGGCCTGTTTTAGCATATAAGCTGAGTGTAAATGCAACCCCCCCCACTAATCCTAGTGCTTGCACAATAGAGAATTATTTGCTCCAACCTTCTCTTAATTTGGCCACGAGCAAATAAGTCTAGCGTCATAGAATAATTTCAAAAGGAAAACTATTACAACTTCTTTTATTCGATTATTCATAGCCTACAGCTAATAAATCAATAACAATAAAGTTTCGCAAGATTGCATTGCCATATGTAATAACTTAATGACTATTTTGAGATCCCCCATTGGTGACTTCATGTCGTTTTATCTCCTTACCTCGAGGCAGCTTTCGTACAAGAAGCGTTTATTTGTTACTCGTTTATTTGATACTCGTTTATTTGTTACTCGTTTATTTGTTACTCGTTTATTTGTTACTCGTTTATTTGTTACTCGTTTATTTGTTACTCGTTTATTTTATACTCGTTTATTTGTTACTCGTTTATTTGTTATTCGTTTATTTGTTACTCGTTTATTTGTTACTCGTTTATTTGTTATTCGTTTATTTGTTACTCGTTTATTTGTTACTCGTTTATTTGTTACTCGTTTATTTGTTATTCGTTTATTTGTTACTCGTTTATTTGATACTCGTTTATTTGTTACTCGTTTATTTGTTACTCGTTTATTTGTTACTCGTTTATTTGTTACTCGTTTATTTGTTACTCGTTTATTTTATACTCGTTTATTTGTTACTCGTTTATTTGTTATTCGTTTATTTGTTACTCGTTTATTTGTTACTCGTTTATTTGTTATTCGTTTATTTGTTACTCGTTTATTTGTTACTCGTTTATTTGTTACTCGTTTATTTGTTACTCGTTTATTTGTTACTCGTTTATTTGTTACTCGTTTATTTGTTACTCGTCTATTTGTTATTCGTTTATTTGTTATTCGTTTATTTGTTACTCGTTTATTTGTTACTCGTTTATTTGTTACTCGTACATTCATATAGCCTACTTCGGTGAATGTGTATAGCTTGAGTAATGCCGTGACTTTAGCAGGAATATCAAGTTACCTTTCGTAATTCAATTTCAAAACTTATATTGGTTTAGATGTCATTGCACTCATACAAATATTTTCCGAAAGTTGACGGTGCGATACCCTTCCTCGTTCTGAAAACTCAATTCACTAGTTTCAAAGTTTGTTGAACAGAATTTAGACATACTAAAAAGTTAGTGGCATTGTTTAGAATAATTTATTACCGGTCCCTAGTTAAAATTTCAATTGCTCGACACACGAGATGTGAATCATTTGATATAATACTCATATCTGAAGGCGAAGCACGGTTTTATTTAATATTAGGCTTACAGTTCGAATGACTTTCCCCCCACGTTATGCTCACTGCTCAGTGAGTCTTTGTCTAGGTAAAGCTTGGACTGCGCTAAGCTTGGCAGCTTGTCAGAGCGTGCAGTGACATACAACTTACTGGAGGCCTTATAACACTAAACCTGCATGAGGCGATTGTAATTACCATTCATTTAGTAGCCTATAGAATTATTGGAATATATATATATATATATATATATATATATATATATATATATATATATATATATATATATATCTCAGCGCACTTCCTACTGGCAGGTCCATGGTACACATACGCCCCACTCCTTCTGTCTTCCGCCTTCCTCTTCATTTCCACATATGAGTGGGTCTTTAAATCATCTAGCATACCTAATCTCGGCCTGCCCCTGCCTCTTTTTCCTTCCATTCTACCTTCTATGACCCTTTTTAATAGACCTTGCCCCCCTTAGAATGTGTCCTATCCATCTCTTCTTCCTATTTCTTAATACATTTATCAACTGTCTATCTGTGCCAACTCTCTCCAGGACTTCCTCATTTGTAACCTTTTGAGTCCAGCTAATCCTCTCCATTCTTCTCCAAATCCACATTTCCAATGCCTCCAGTTTCCTAATATCTTCCTTCATTAAGGTCCATGTTTCATATCCATACAATAGTGTGGTCCAAACCAAAGTTTATATATATATATATATATATATATATATATATATATTATAGATATATGTATATATACATGTATATTTTATATATATATATATATATATATATATATATATATATATATCTAGCAACAACAAAAATAAGATTAGATTGCTACTGTTGTTACAGTGTTCCATGACAACATGGAACACTGTGGAACCAAATTAAGACCGATGAGCAGAGTGAGGGGTCTATAAACGGTGCGAACCAAAATCTGGATAATCAATCCAAGGTATATATATATATATATAATATACCTTGCTTAGGTCTTTGATTATTTGTGGACATTATAGAGAGAATGTAATATTATTCCTCTCTCATAATATAATAATAATTATACCCTGCTCATACCCCCTCTCTAATCTAATCCTGCGTCTCCTCCCTTCTCCCCATTAGGGGGATATCTAGTTTTAGATTTGGCGGGCGAACTAAAAAAATTCAATATTTGAAATTAGTGCTAATGCGGATAATGGATACTTTCTCTTCCTTGAAGCTCAGAAATATTAGCATGGGACTACCCTATCATATCTACAATAAACTTTGAATGGCCTAAATTATATTTGTGAGTATATAGACTTATTATTTTGAAACCATAAAACATTATTAGGGGACAAAAATTTTAGATAAAAGACTGTGGATGGGCGAAATTCTAAGTTTTCGCATAAATTTATTAAGGGTGATCGTTCATCTGCCCTCCCCAGGATAGCGGCCACTGCCTTCCATCTGCCGCCACAAGCTCGTGTCTACTCTGTGGCCAGTGTAGGCAGCCTGCCACTGTGGCCTCTCCGTCACCGTATCTCTACTAGGCTGGCTTGTTTCACCGAACTTAATAGAAATCAGTGGTTAAAGTAGGGGGAAACGCGGGTAACTCAATTCCCCCAGCTCGCATTTATCGAATTGTGTTCCCCTGATAGAGGCCCCTACTGGGTACTAGTAGATCTAAAAATACATTTCAGGAAGGATCGAACGTAATACAACTGTATCCCTAGCTCTCATTTCTCACTTTAAACACTGATAGTATCCCAAATACGACTGACTACTTATTGAGACGTATGTGTAATGAAACAACCAACTTTCGATTTTTTTTTTTTTTTCTTTCTTCGTAAGACCCGAGAGGGATGAGTTTGTTTTTTTCTGTCGCACTCTGTTTTGTGCTCCCCGTTTTTGAATGTATTGAATTCGCCCTCTAGCTGCTAACTTGATGGCGCGTGAGTGCAGAGTTGACCCGGAGTAGGTTTTCGTATCGATTTGGTGATATGCAGTTGTTACATTATGACATTAGGCCGATATTATTTAGTTTTTTTATGGTTAATATACATAGATACGTAAACCTTTAATAGATTTTTTAGATGTCAAATGAAATTCTGAAATTAATTACTAAAAAATATATTACTTTGTAAGAGTTTCGCAACAAGAGTTTATCACCTTGATCAACGTGATTATTTGTCTACGCTAAATATGCCTATAGGTTGAGTCAGTAGCATCACAGATAATATGTCCGATTTAAATCCGTAAGTGTATGGTTCAAAATCCAGTGCTCGTTCTGTCGCTAATGTGCAATCAAGTCAAGAAAATTCCGTTAAGCTAGGCTCTGTACTTTATGCTAACAAACATAGATTGAGAATGTTGAAGAAAGGGATTAGGCCGAATTAATATTTTGTAATATTGGCGATGTGAGATGTGTCAGTTGGTAACTCGTTTTTGATACTGTGCTTGTATTGTGTCATTCTCTATCTCATTTAACTATGTATTTGTGCTAGTTAAGTGTTTTTATTGAGTCTTAAGCAAGAATGCCATTGCTTTCTGACTCAATACTGTTATGTTATATCTGTTATAATCATCTCAACATCTTCCCACGAATCTCAGTTTAGCTAGGGTCAGAATGAGAATCGACCCTGTTTTCTATTCGTAAAAAATTTTGTAGCAGTATCCGGAGCCTATTGACTTTCACCAACAAAATACTCTTTCTGATGTTCCTGTGAATCGCAGTGTTTTTCGCCTTTTAATACACGTACAGTCCACGGCTGGTATATTCTTAGTGAACGAAAAAGCAGCGTGGGTAATTCTGTGTTATGTTTATGTTATCTGCTCATTAAATTAATTTTTCAACTTTCACTACGGTATTGTTAAATACTGAAAGTAACTGACAGGTTTATGTCTGAGATCATTTTATGTTAATTTCTGAAATGACTCTGACTAAAAGAGCGAAAATTGTGGGAATAATCGTACGTAGGCCTACGGCAGGAATATTGATTTTTTCAGTATATTTAATCTCAGTTATGCTTAAAGCTTTAGTCCACAGATGGTACAGATGGTAATCATGGTACAGATGGTATTAATGGTACCGATGGTATAGATTGTAGTCATGGTACAGATTGTAATAATGATACAGAATACAGATGGTACAGTTGGTACTGAAGTTATCGCCAAACGGGACTACACTCAGAAATTATACCTAACTTATTTCTTTTAAAGTTAGCCTTATTAAAAATATCAATCAACAAAATCAGACAGTCGCTAGAAATCGATTGAAATGTAGTCGCGTAAATTCTTACCACATTTCCATTGATTCGTTAACGCTTTGATGATTTGAGATTGAGATGTTTCGATAGTAAGATGAAAATCTGAAAATGTTAACCCAGCGGAGTGGAGTCAGACAATGAAACCATTGGGAGCTTTGGCTCAGTTCTGCTTGGGTCTTATATCCCAAGATCAGCAGTAAACGATCGTGAAGAGCTATTACAGTATGTCTTTATAGTAAACGCGTGTGCTTATGTGTGGGGGGAATAGATTGCATTATTCCGTACTTTGATAGTAGTCAGTGCTTTTGTCTTGTTAAGATGTAAGTCTCGTTTAAAAAGACGTATTAACCTGTTAATAGGAAGACATAAGACGTATTAACATATTAACCAGGAATTGGGCATATCAAAGTTGAAGTTACATGTATAAGATGTTAATTTATAAGACTTATTGACATATTAACCAGGCATTGGATATATCAAAGTTACAGTATCATTTCGTCTCTGCTGTTACGACGTATGTGTTTTAAAACGTAATGTAATTAGATACTCAAGTTAAAGATACACACACACACACACATACACACATAAAACACACTATAAAACATTTGAGCGCTTCAATATGTAGTCATTTATGATCGCCTTACCATAAGGAATTTCATTCTCTCTCTTAGTGCATTGCTACTGGCAGGTCCATGGTATATAACGCCTCCACTCTTCTCTGTCTTCCGCCTTCCTCTTCATTTCCACATATGAGTAGGTGTTTAAATTATCTAACATATGAGTGATTCGATTAAATTAATTATTTAAGCCAAATTGGAATTTTCCGAAGTCTTCAGTCTGAAAAATGCAATAATGCGTATGCTATATGAACAAGGATATTTATATAACACATTTCATTGATATTTTGTTAAACTTTCTTTCAAGGGATGACGAAGAAGATGATGATGATGATGATAATGATGATGATGATGATGATAATGACGATGATGATTATGATGATGATGGTGATGATGATGATGATGTTTATGATGATGATGATGATGATGATGATGATGTAGATGATGATGCTAATGACGATGATGATGCTATCTTCATTGATATTTGACACAGCTGTTCCTATACAAGATGATAATTTACAGGTGTGCTTAACCTAAGCGTGATAGAATTTTCACTTTGCGCGTGAATTCTAATAATACTCATCAAGATGAAAGCGTTTCTTTCAACTGTGCACCTGCTACAGGTAAATAGTGTATAACAACTCTATGTCTCTCTCTCTCTCTCTCTCTCTCTCTCTCTCTCTCTATTTCAATCTTTTTTTCTCTATCTCTCTATTTCTCTCTCTCTCTCTCTCTCTATTTATCCCCTCTCTGTCTATCTGTCTGTCTGTCTGTCTATCTCCCTCTCTCTCTCTCTCTCTCTCTCTCTCTCTCTCTGTCTTTCTCGCCCTCTTCCTTTCAATTACTATAACTTTTGCTTTTCTCTTCTTATCTTTCTATCGGTGTTTATAGTATTCATCCTAATCACTAATCAGAGCTTATAATTTCTTCACACAGTCACCTCGCTCATCATAAAGCTTTAATTCGTAATGAAATTACTCAAGTTAGTCTTTCTAAATTAACTAAACTAAATTTTAATGTCCGTCTAATTTTGGTTTATACCCTGTATAGTGGGTTACAAATTCTCTACCAGCATCCTAAGTAGTCGCCTTGCGAAGTTCGTTGTATCTATTCAAACTTTTGCAGTGGCTCAGAAACTATATTGACTATTTATGCTTCTAACAGTTCTTCAAGACATTAGATAGTTGTCCCCCGTGTTGTGCTCGGGTGTGGTTGGACCACTGCAGAATAGAGCAACCGCAAACAATCTGCTGCGTGTACGTAAGAGGCGACTAAGGCAGGAGCTGAGGATGGCAAGAGGTGATCCACCTCACCATGAAATATTTTCCCCCAGGATTAAATGGTAATTAATCCATTTAACTGAGGAAGGCAACAGGAAACCACCTCAGAAGCCATACTTTTCCTAAGCTATAGGCTACATAAGATATGGATAAGGCATAGATTTTGTGAAGGAATTAATTTGTTGATCTAAGGAGTGCTCTTAAGGAGCGAGAAAGCAGACTTTGAGTATGAATATGTACCTTAAACCTGCCACTTGGCAGTGCATTGAAAGGAGAGAGAGAAATAGTTGTAGTAACATTGTTTATATTTCTTTTTTCCTATTGCGCAATACTTTGGTAACTATCAGAGCTACCAGATTTGACCAGAATGCTTTAGTTTGTAGTTACAATGCCACTTTTCTAGAAATTATTGGAATCTCGCAATCGACATCTAATAACAAACATTTATACAAACCAAAACATTCCATGCATATTACACATGTACGTGTACATTCCTATTTACGCCAATGCATATTCCATCTGTCATAATTTACATCTATAATTTATTAAGAATTTATTACTGTCTTTTATTTTTTATTTTATTTATTTTTAATAATTGTTTACATCTAAAATTCTTTATATCGCAATATTTTAATTTATTTTTCTCGGGATTTTCGTACATCATCATCGGATAAGAAAACTGACGCTAAATATAGATTAGTATTTGTGTACAGTTATTATCCATGGCTCGGGGGCAGCTGGACTGCACGGCTGCACCTGGTGTCCACGCCCTAACACTTCCACCTCCTGCCTTCCCTGACTTCTTACAGTCCTTCCAGTTGTCCATTGAAAACTTTTACGTACTTTTTCCCGATAGCGAACCCGTCCAGCCCCTAGAAAACTGCTGTGCTCATGAGGTCGACTGGGGGATAACAAACGCCGCTCTCTGCTCACCTGGAAACCAGACGAACTACATCGAAGCATTCTGCAATCCTCCTTCGACGAGTCGACCTCCGGGTTCCGTGTCCAGTCCCACTACGTCCAAAGGTTCAACTCAATCCTCCTCGTCAAACTCACCGGGTGTGTCCGTTCCAGTAGGTACCACCACTACGACCAAGGGCGGGGTTACTTCCTCAGGGCCGGGCAGGACTGACACCGAGGGACCAGTATCGCCTGCCCCTGTGGTGGGAGGTGGCGTGAATTCTACGGCGGTGATTGCCGGCGTTGTGTGCTCCGTGGGCGGGGTTTTTATCTTGGCGACTCTGATAGCGATTCTTGTTTGCAGGTTTGTATGTATATACTAGATAGAAGTAGAATAATAATTCATCATTATCATAATCAATCAATCGATCAATCAATCAATCAATCAATCAATCAATCAATCAATAAGAAGTTAACGTCCGGTTCCTCGCCATAAGGCAGGGACGTCTCTTGCAGACTCTACACAAACTGGGGCCATAATATTCCCTTAAATCCCAGTTAACTAGGGTCGGGATACGAATCGAATATTTCTTCTCAAATCCTCTCTGTTGGGCGAGGAACTTTTCCATTTAGAAAATTAAATTAGAATAATTATATTTCATAAATTGCAGAGAATGGGAGGGGATATACTCGTACTTTAGATCTGAATTTTCTTTTAATTTTTAAGTCCTTGATTCGCCCATTCGTTCCCAGTCAATTCTCGCTGTTTTTTTAAAGAATTATTTTAGAACATCAAACTACAATTCCGAGCATCTTTACCAAATAAGCGTATTTAGTTAGCATGTAATTAATGTTTTATCCATTCAGTTCAGTCATTAATAACTTCGCTATCATAATCATCATCTTCTCTTGAATCCCAGTTTAACTAAAGGTCTGGATTAGAACAGACCTTCTTTCGTTTAAGAAAATTTCGTAACAATTTCTGGAGCCTAGATGCTCAGCAACCGAAAGTCTTTTCTGACGTTGGTTTAAATCTTTGTGCTTTGTCGATCGTTTACGACACGTGCAGTCCATGGTTGGTTGTTCTTCAGCAACCCGGGCACAACACGGATATAAAGCTAAAGCTAAGGTTAACGTCAGTTTCCTCTCTCGAAAGCGATGCCAGTGACGGGCGAGCCCAGGATTTGAACCCCGCACATACTGATCCGCGGTCGAGTATCTTACCGACTTCACTACTGGCTCCAGCCGTAGTATACATATCATAATGGACGTAATTTCATTGATTAAACAGGCGACCTGGAGGAGCGGAACGCTGTAGTTTGTTTCACTCTATTAAAGACTTGCGGAGACAGAAGAGCGAGCTACGACCAATCGCTGAGACACCAGGCACGAGTTCTCCTACCACGCCGGGAGAGGTAGAGTGTCTCTCTCTCTCTCCCTTTTTTCTCTCTCTCCCTTTTTTCTCTCTCTCTCTCCCTCTCTTTCTCCATTTTTTTCTCTCTCCTCTCTCTCTCTCTACCTCTCTTTCTTCCTTTTTCTTTCTCTCTCTCTCTCTCCCTCTATCTCTCTCTCTCTCTCTCCCCATATCTCTCTCTGATTTCTCTCTCTATTTTCACTGTGTTTATTGCTGTATGTGTAAATACGTAAGAGTAAAAAATAGATATATGATATACAATTTTAACTCTGTCCCGGAGGAGGCATTTGCGTATTCAAAAGCAATATGGGCTATATACAAAAGAGCCCCCCCCCCTTACAAAATTCCTGGAATCGCCATGGACTATAGTGCTTAGAAATAATGTAATTGCAAACATGTAAAGTTGTGCGCTTGTCTCAGTTCTATTTTATAGTCTCCGTAGAGTTCAAGTTGTTTAATTTATTGCTACAAAATAATAATTTAGAAACTACGTCGTATACGAAGCTAATATTAATTAGTTAATATTAATATAGCTTCTATAATTTATTAGTTAATATTAATATACCTATATAATATTAGTATAATATTATATAGGTAGGCATGTTAGATGATTTAAAGACCCACTCGTATGTGGAAATGAAGAGGAAGGCGGAAGACAGAGAAGAGTGGAGGCGTTATGTACCATGTACCATGCCAGTAGGCAGTGCACTAAGAGAGAATATTAATATATAATAATAATAACAATATTAACTAATAATAATTAGCTAGTATTGATATTTTTTTATCTTCTTCTTCTTCAGTGCACTGCCAAGTGGCAGGTTCAAGGTATATTCATACTCGAAGTCTGCTTTCTCGCTCCATAAGAGCACTCCTTAGGTCAACAAGTTAATCCCTTTATAAAGTCTATGCCTTATCCATACCTTATGTAGCCTATAGCTTGGGAAAACTATGGCTTCTGAGGTGGTTTTCCGTTGCCTTCCTCAGTTAGGTGGATTAATTATCATTTAATCCTGGGGGAAAATATTTCATGGTGAGGTGGGTCCCCTCTTGCCATCCTCAGCTCCTGCCTTTAGTCGCCTCTTACGTACACACGGCAGATTGTTTGCGGTTGCCCTATTCTGCAGTGGTCCAACCACACCCGAGCACAACGGGGTATATTTTTATATTTATGTATAATTATTTCTACTCATGCCAGATCCTGCCTGGAACAGTCTGGAATGGCGAGGGGGTGGTTGGACCATTAAGAGGGCATCCTAACGGAGGAAGTCTCAATGGAAAGAAAGGAAAGGATAACTTTATACTGCTGAGAGAGGACAGTTCAGTGAGCGCTGTATTCCCGGACATCTACGCTGACGGATCCTCTCCTTCCAGGGCCGGTCCCGTGACATCTCCGGCTAGATCCCTTCGGATCAACCTCAGCGTCATAGGCGAGTCCTCCAGTGATCTGACACTGAAGAAACCCGTCCGGGCCGTTGATCCTGGAGAAGAAAACTCTCCAACCAAACCAGATGTCGATCTCATGCGTTTTAATTCCATCTCGGTGGACGCGAGCGGAAAAGGTGGAAAGGATAAGGAAAGGGAAACGATGTTGTCAGAAATTCTAGATATAGCGGAAGAGGAGGAAGCGATGACCTATAAAAAGCAGCAATTACTAGAGGAAGATGTTGGGCGATTAGATGGAATTCCTGATGGTACGTTAAGTTCAGGTAATACTGTGTCCTCGGAATTAGTTCAGGCAGAGTATAGGCCTGCTGATCAGACGCTGAAGAGGAATCTGGTACACTACGTGGAGGCAAAACATAAACCATCCGTTGCCAAGAAGACGAGTTTTGCTCAAACTGCCGCAAAACAGAAGATTATACAACGTCAGAAGTCTGTCACTTTACCAGGTAATTTGAGCGGGTTTCTTGTAGGCCAGTGGCGATGTATATACTATTGTTAATATTTTGTAAATTAGTCGTGTATTTTAGCTAATATTGGAAGGCATTATGTTTATTCAGATTTAGCCATGAAAAATTATCTACAGCTCTACTTTTAAGCATATATAAATAGCTAGATGAATTAAATCAAGACATCTTTTATTAAGTGATGCTGGTTACAGTAAAACACTCTTCCCCGTGTTGTGTCCGGGGTGTTTGAAGAGTTGACCAACCGATGACTGCACGTGTCGTAGAAGGCTACTAAAGCACTAAGATCTATACCAACGTCAGAAAGGGCATTCGGTTGGTAAGCGCGTAGGCTCCAGAAGTTGCTACAAAAATTTAAACGAATGGAAAAGTCTCTAATAGGGGATTGGCTGGTGATATGATGAAGGACAGATAGGATTTGAGACAGTCTATTCGTATCCCGACCTTAGTTAAACTGGGATTCGAGGGAGGATCGGTACATCATGTTAAATTATTTAAAAATCCACTGGTAAGTGGATTTTAAGAGGAAAGCGGAAGACAGAGGAGTGGCGGCGGTATATAACATAGACCTGCCAATGGACAGTGCACTAAGAGAGAGATTTTATATATGGAGAAAATAGCGCTATTTGTAAGACTGTCACGGAAATGATAAGCTGACAACCACAGATAGATACAATATACCAAATTACTATAGCATTTCCAAGCAGTAATATGGATAGAACAAAATTTAATAAAAAATGAATAGAACAAATTAAATTCAAATTTGATAGAGTATATATATATATAATTTTGACGTATTAATTTGCTTTGAAGAGCTATTTTAGGTATGAATTTTCAATGTACAATGTACCACTTTATTTTTTATTTTATTAAATTTTTTTTTATTCCGTATAGTTACACACATGACATACCGCATGTGTTTACAATGTTTTCCTTTCTTAAGTTTCTGTTTTTGTAGTTTTCGTTATTCCTCCATTCCTTTCCATGGTTATTAGTAATCGTTGCCTTTTGTTGGCGCTCCAATAGCAGCCGGCGCGGATTTAAGAATAACCTCCAACACCCCTTTTGATAAGAAAAAAGGATAAATGAGTCGGCTATCCTACGTTGCTATTTCCGGGAACTTTCAATAATAATAATAATAATAATAATAATAATAATAAATGTTTTACGTCCGTTCCTTATCCAAGGCTGTTAGGGACGTCATCCATCGTCCTTTAACTTGACTGCCATTAGCTTAACCTAGGCGGATCATATTTCTAATATATTATTGCGGTGTTTAGATGAAGATGGCTCAGAGGCAGCTCTACATAGGAAAGACTCTACCGGAGATCTGGTGGACGTTGTGGAAGTTGTCTATGACAACTACGGTTTTGTTCCTGATACTCCAGTTGCTGATAATCCTTCCAGACTTAGAAACGATGAGAGCGCTGGAACTGCAGATGACGATGATGACAACAATGTAGACGACGAAGAAGCGCGACCAACAAAAATCCATCTCAACATCGAATGGGATTATTGGGTCACGAAGGCGTTTGATAAAGTTCTCAACCCAGAGATTGCGGATTCGAGCCCGGGAATAATTCCAGCCGCGTCGAATGTGGATGATCCTCATAAGAGCAGAAGATCTCAACTGCGTCACGCTGACTCGGACGTCAACAACGAATCCGTCCCATTCCAGTCTCCATCACCGACCTCATCCAGTTCCGGTAGAGACAACAATAGTGGCGACTCAGAAATACCGGATGTTGTTTTCGAACCTGTGAACGTGTCTGCAGCTGCGGCTAAATTCGAATCAGGCAACAAATCCGCCGGGAGAACTGGAAAATATTCTTCGCCTAAGGTGATTATAAATCAATCCGCACCGACAATTAAATTCAGCTTTCCGCCTACGAGTCCAAAAGTTCAGAACACTCTTACGAAGAAACCCAAAACACCTCCTGCTGTTCCAACGAAACTTTCCAAATCCTCATCGGCTTCTTCGAATTTGTTTCCCGGCTCACCGAATCCTTTGAGTCCCAACAGAACCAGGTTGTCCAATTCTGTTTCCTCTCCAACATCGACGTCACCCACGTCAGGGAGTCCTGTACATCTCGAGGCAGACGTGGCTTCAACTCCGGTAGCTTCCATACGCGAACAGTTCGAAAAGAATTCAAAGAGACAGATGAAGGCTGGTGAAGTGGGATTACAGAATGGCAACGGTCGACCATTGTCAAATAATCTCAATAAAAAGTGACTGTAATTTATATTTTAAGAATATTAGTGTATTGATGCTGTAGTTATATTATATTCTTGGAATATTAATTGTATTTGATACTGTTATAAAATTACTTTTTAAATATTGATATGACATTGATATTATATTGAAGATTTGTTAATATTTTATTCATAGTACCCTATATGGACAATTAATTTATTGACACTAAAATTGTTGCTTTTGATACTATGCTGACACTATTTTGATACTGTATAATGTCTGTATTGCTTTTATACTGTGTAAAAACTCTTTTGATAATATTTAACTCTTTTGAAATGTTACCTCTTCAGAGATAATATTTGATACTTTATTTTACTATATAGATATATTGCTAGTAATATGTTATTATGAGTAGAGTTGATTCTGACGTGTACAAAATTGTATTCAGTTTAAAAGAACTCCTTCTATGCAATTATATAGTTTCATACAATTAAAATAATGTCATTATGCTAAACATTTACTGTCTCTTGATTTCCAATTTAAAAGTGATACATATAATGGTGGACGAGAATTTTATTGCAATTCTAGGGTAGTTTATTAATTATTTATATATTACAATTCAAAGTATTGAATTAATTATTGCATTAGTTAATTATTTACAATTTGTAATATAATTATAAATAATTTTTAATTCGCTGCCGTATACAGTTTCATACATTTACAATAATATTATTTACTTTTGCCAAATATTTTACTGCTATCGACTAACAATCTAAAAGTGATAGATGTTGTCCTATATGAGCTTTTTATGGCAATCTGTAGCAATTTATTTATCAATAATTGTTTACTTTATCAATTATTTGATAAGTTATTCAATGAGTTAATTATATAAATAATTAATTAAAGTTGTTTTTCTTCCATAATTGTAGTCGTTTTTTAGCAAAATTCTAATCTTCAGAAGCTTAGGTCAATCGGAAAATTTACTAAGTCGAATTACAATATCAGGCCCTCGATAAGCCTTGTTATAGTTATCCAGAAGTTTTAGCCACTACACCAATTGTGGCATTATTATTATACCACCAGGCTACTTGACCTTCACTGTCCATTCAGCGCTACTGTGGCATTTAGCCTATAGCGGCGCTTTATACGTATTGTTATTTTTTATTATTCTTATTCTACTTTTCTCATTTTCTTCTTATTATTATTATTACAAATGTTATTATTATTATTATTATTATTATTATTATTATTTTAAATTGCCCTGGGCTGTATAAGGCCCTGGACTAAAATATAAGATAAAAGAGACTTCATTATTATTATTATTATTATTATTATTGTTATTATTATTATTATTCTTGGTTGTAAGTATAAACGCCTCACTTCCACGGGTGTCCAACATGGATACAGTTATTATTATTATTATTATTATTATTATTATTATTATTACTATTACCATCATAAGATTTCATATAAAAACAATCAGTTACTGAGCCATTTATGAAGCTCCTCAATATAGAAAATGCTACAGAAGCGCTAGACGGATAATGAAGCTCAAAGTAGCTTGACAGCTACGCCGCTACAACTGATTTCAGTGTCTCCATATACGTCAGGATATTTTACATGATAATTTAATATATCATAACAGCAAACAAATTTCAACACAAAAATCATGAACAAGCAAACATATGTACAGAGGCCTACATAGTGGGATGTCTTTGCATCAGTTTTTTGTATCTATTCTAGTATCTATCTGATTCTACTACATCTCTCTCACTCTCTCTTTCTCCCTCCTTGTGTATTTCTCACTGGCAGGTGCATAGAGTAGACTTATAACGCCTCCACTATTCTCTGTCTTCCTCTTTTTCTCTTCATGTCCACATATGAGTGGATCCTAAAATCATCTAACATACCTAATATCGACCTGCCTCCTCCTCTTTTTTCTTCCATTCTGCCTTCTATGATCTCTTTAAGTAGACTATCCCCCATTGGAATGTGTCCTATTAAACTATTTTTCATATTTCGTAATGCAGTTATAATCGGTCTATCTGTACTAACTCTCTCCAGAAGTTCTTCATTTGTAACCTTTTCAGTCTAACTAATCCAATCGACCCATTCTTTTCCATATCCACATTTTCAATGTCTGTAGTTGCTGATGTCTTCCTTTAAGGTTCATGTTTCACATCCATATAATAGCGTGGTCCAAACCAAGGTTTTCATTATCTTTATCTTTATGCTTAATTTTTTCCTAATTTAGACTTTTGCCCAACGTCTTTCCCATTACCAAAGGCCATATTTGCTTATGATCATGATATAATATTAGTTACTTTAGAGAGACCGAGCATTCCTTCACGTAGCAAGCTGTCTAGGCGCTCCTGCCAGCATGCTGCTCCACATATCTGGAATTCTCTTCCTTCCACTCTGCGCACCCCCTCATCTATTCCTGAACAGCCGTTTCTACTTTACGAACAGTTTCATAGGCGATTGAACGCATTTCTCTTCGACTTTTCCTATCCACCAAATGTCCACGAACTGAGACCAACACGTAAACCTCCATTCCGCTAGTACCCTTCCTTGGGCTGACTACCCGGATTTTGGCTCGCACCGTTTATGGACCCCTTACTCTGCTCATCGACTTTGATTTGGTTTCACAGTGCTCAGTGTTGTCATGGACAACAGTAGCATTCTAATAGTATTATTATTGTTGTTGTTGTTGTTGTAGCTTTAACATGAAAGCAGATCGCTATTTAATGACTTCTATTTGGAAAACACGTCGTGGGTTTCCCAACTTTCAATCTTGCCTAATGTAAATATTCGAATATAATTAGTGGTTAAGGGTTTAATTTAGTAAAAATATATTCAATTTCTCGGTGTTTGGGTAGTTGTTAATGTTAAATGCTAAGTTTCAATGTTGAAACTTGTTCAAAATTGATGTCAAACATGTATAAACATGTTTGACATTGTACTAATAGTAAAATGCCAGTTAAGTTTTGAATTTCTTGTATAAACTGGTAGGCTGCCCAATTCAACCAGGAAAAAATTTCTGAAGTTTCACTATTTATGAAACTGAACTTACAGGTAAATAGTGATATATATATATATATATATATATATATATATATATATATATCTTAGTGCACTGCCTAGGCTACTGGCAGGTCCATGGTATATAACGCCTCCACTCTTCTCTGTCTTCCGCTTTCCTCTTCAGGTCCACATATGAGTGGGTCTTTAAATCATCTAACGTACCTAATCTCGGCCTGCCTCTGCCTCTTTTTCCTTCCATTCTACCTTCTATGACCTCTTTTAATGGACATTCCCCCTTAGAATGTGTCCTATCCTACTCTTCTTCCTATTTCTTAATATATTTATCCACTGTCTATCCGTACCAACTCTCTCCAGAACTTCCTTATTTGTAACCTTTTGAGTCCAGCTAATCCTCTCCATTCTTCTCCAAATCCACAATCCACATAAAGTAGAAATTCCTTCTATTTAAAAGTCTAGTAAAATTATACCTCTGAGTTGTTGTATACTTTTTCTGATTTTTTAATTAGTTTCTTGTGAAGAGAATTGTGTAGTTTGCTATGTCTAACGAAGGAAAGGCAGAAGGGCGGCTGAAATGTCTAATTGATGAAGTTCACACTATTAGAGAGGCGATTGAGACTGACAATGAATGCCCTTTCAGAAGTAAGTTAAAATTAAATTTAAAAATTTGTATAATGTGAGATGCGATGTGAGATTTTTGTAATGTTACATAAAAATTATGGTGTTTCTCTGCTGAACGGCAAACAATTACCAAATTTCTCTGGCAGCTAAGAAATGTTGAGTATTACAAAAATATGTAGATTAGCAAAGAGGCTCTAGTAAAAATAGAAATTTATCTCTGAAATGCAAAGATGGGCTTAGTAATGCCATTCAAATGAGGTGTATTCATTGCTCTCTAGCAACACTTCCTGATTATTAAATTTTGCCGATTCTGCTACATCTCACTCACTCTCTCTCTCTCCTTGTGTATTTCCAACTGTCTGGTCCATGAAGTATAACATTTTGCAGATTGGTTTGGTTGAATTGATCTGTAGTGATGTGTGCTGTGGGACGTCCTTGACATCATCCTTGGATGATTAAATGGACGTTGATGGATGATTAAATGGACGTTGAACCTTTATTATTATTATTATAGCATTACTTCATTTTAATGCATGATTTAAAATTAGTTTCGAGCATAAAGCTGAATTCAAGGAATGTGAAAAGAAGGAATATTGTCAAGAAAAAAGATATGAAAAGTAAATAAGAGAAGAGAGTTGATAAAAGTGAATTCTAATGGAATCTTAAATATTTATAATTGTACCTTAATTATTATTTTTTATATTGAATGAAATAAGGTAAATAGTATAATTTTTATGTTCAACCTATTTAGACTTGTTAATGGAAGAGCAGGCTATCAGATTTCAATATAGTCAGGATGGCATGAAGATTAATTTCTCGTTCTGCGTTTCTGATGATTACCCAGGTTCATTTAATTTATATTTCTGTGTATTTTCTTTAAGAGATTATTTAGTTTGTTAATATGTCATTGCATGTTGAAGGTTCTTAAATGCAGTTAAGGGATTTATGAGAATAGATAAATAAATTATGTTATGCCTCTAATATTAAAGAATTTGTAAAATTATTATCAATTTTTCTTTAGCATATAATATGGTGTACAGGTTACATGTTATACGGAATTTTGTTCTGAAATAGTTAACTGCTTTAAAGAGCAGTTAATATATTATGCCAGTTAAAAAATGGCAGTCAATATATAATATGGCCAGTCCAATAAATGGTAATATACTCAAATATGATTTGTGATGATTAATTTCATGGATCTGACTTTGAAAGATTTCAGCACTTGGAGTGCTTGTTGTATGCCTAGATAACAGTATTCTATCACAATCGGTGGAGTATGATGAAGCCGTTAAGAAGAAGAATAAGAATAAAGTAGATCAGGTACGACATTGCAGTGATCGTTTTGTCTGCATCTTCAAAGACCTGGCACAAAGTACGTTTGATTTTATTTATTGTTTCATGGAGACAAAGAATGTGAAGACTATGCTATTTTAAAATAGATTGACTGATAAATGGCTGTGGTTCTTTAATTTAAATTGTAAAGTCTTTTATGGTGGCTAATGCTGCAAATGAGAATAAATAAAATAAATAGAAAGTTGCTAATTACAGTAAAACTTACCTCTGATTCACTTTTACCTCTACGTGTTATTTCTACAGACTTGTATTATATTATTTTATATGTATGTACTGTTTAATTATTAATTAATTAAATTAAAGTGTTAATTAAATTCTTCTTCTCATGTTCAATCTTAAGTTGTATTTAACAATGCTGCATACTTTATATTTCTCTGTTAATCAGTGTTATTGAAAAATTGTGGTATTTAGATTGCAACATTCTCATTATCTTTGTTTCAAATTACACGTAATTTGGTGCAGGTTACAGTGCAATAATGTACGCTGCATGTAACATGGCTGTATCCGTATACTGAGAATTTTTTATTTGACCTTACTCATATTCACAAATCTTTATCTTTTCTGTTATGTAAGATATTCGAAATAACTGTCTGTTTCGTAGAATTTTCTACTAGTCGAGTTCAATTAATTTCAAGAACATCTGTCAGTTCAATACGCCTTTATTTTAATAACAAGATTGGGTATTGATTATAAAAGTCACAGTGTGCATCTACTGCATGTTACAACATTTCAGATTTATATAAAGACATGCAGATAAACTTTCCTGGAGTTAAGTCAATATCGTCTCCAAATATTGGGGCATCCTACAAAAATATCGAAACGAGTGAAGATCAGGAAGATTATATGGAAGAAGATGAAAATTTTGGAATGCTGGATTATGTTCCTTGTCAAAGTGATGAAGTCTCATTTAATATTAATACCTGTGGTAGATACAAGGTGAGTAATAACCTCTTTGCCTTTGAGATACTATCCATGGTTAGTGTTTAATTTTGTTCTTAGTATTTATTCTGAACCAAATGTTTGTTGTAATTTTAATTCTATAAATAAAGAGTCTTTTGAAAGTTTTCTTTGCCAATTTTATGGGCATAAATATCTCTCTCTCTGTTTCTGTGCACTGTTTATGGGCCGGTCCATGGTATATAACGCCTCCATTCGTCTTTATCTTCCGCATTCGTCTTCATATTCACATACGAGTGGGTCTCTAAGTATCATCTAACATACTAAATCTCGGCCTGCCTCTGCCTCTATTTCCTTCCATTCTGCCTTTTATAACCTCCTTTGGTAGACTTTCCCCCCTTAGAATGTGTTCTATCCAACTCTTCTACATATACATATATATATATATATATATATATATATATATATATATATACAGTATATATATATAGATATATATATTATATATATATAATATATATATATAATATATATATATATATATTATATATATATATATATATATATATATGTATATATCCTTAATTCATTATTTCAAGTAGTTCTTATTGAATTCTGAGTTTATAGAATTTTCAGAGACATGATTAAATAATTTTTTATTCTGATAAATATTTGCTTTGCTTGACTTACTACTATTGAAGTTTGCTTAACATTGAGGCTTTTTACTTCGGTATTTCTATTATGCTTATGTACTTACGAAACTGCATTTAAATAAGTATCTATAATCAAGCTTGATATTTTGAGTCTTCCAGATTGTTGTGTGAATGCCATGGTATTGTTCGTCTTCTTAATTGTAGTATAAAATTAATTGTGCTGTATTTTTTAACAGGACGGCGGGACTTGCTTTGTCTCTGATGCTAGAGATGTGGTAAATTTGACATCTTCTCTATTGACCAGTGATTTTGGAGAGAGACTTTGTCCGGAGCTGCGTGCTGATATATTGGAAGCTATGACAATTTTGTCGCCCGAAAATATCCAGTATGTTAAAATATTTCTTCATATCTTTACCAATGACAGCTCTAACGTTTTTGGTACATTTTCCTACTCATATTATCTTCTTTATTGCTCAGTAAAGAGCATTCCTTCGCCTAATAAATTACTTTATGTGACATTTAGGTTGGTAAGGATATGACTTCTTAGGTGGTTTTTTTTTGGCTTCCTATGTTTCTGTTAAGTCATCTCTTATGACTCGCACAGTAAACACTATGTCTAGTCTATAGTGTTGCGAGTGTTGACAGCTTTGAGTGAAAAATCCCCTGGGTCCCCAGAGCACAGGTTCAATGTACAAAACTCAGGACGTGCTCAGCCGAAATACGACAAGAATATTATCAGCAGATTAGAACCTAATAGTCGGCCGAATTTCATGGAAAATAATCCCTTCGATAGGCCATCGTTTCAACAGCCACGACAGTTGAGCGATGCGACATTATCCAAAAAAGTGTTCTGAATCCAACTTTGGTTTTAGAACACTTATAGTTAAGCTTTCTATATTTTGTGGAATAAAATAATTTAATTTAATTCTATAATTCTAATTTTTAGAATTATACTTCAGTCAAGAATTCAAAAATAAGAATTTTATAAGCAGATGCATAGTCTCTTCTGTAGACAAGATCGGCACAGATAATCATTTGTGAAAAAATTATCTAATAAAGAGAAACCTGTGTAAAAAAATTCATGTTCTTAATTCTTGACTGCTTAACTCTTTTACCATCTCGCCAAAGAATCAACATTTAGATCACAAAACCTACACAATTAGACAGAGAGCGATTCTTATTTTTCTAACAATAATAATATTGCAGGTTTAACATCCGTGTCCTCATCCAAGGATGATGTAAGAGACGTCCCCGCAGCACACATCACTACAGAGCAATTCTCCGAGACCAATCTGCAAAAGAAATGTGCTGAGTTGAAGCAAGGTCCTAATTTGAAGTCTATCTGTTGATCCAAAAATGGCCAAGATAGATAGATTACGTCTATGGGGGGAAGATATATGTCTTAAGCTTGCTAGAGAAATGTGAAAGAGAAAGAACAAGAGCGAAGATTAGTACGTAAACAGTTCCAGATCGTGGGTGCTGCATAGGAGAATGAACATCTATCTGCCCAATGATCCTAGAATATTTGGAACAGATATTGGCTTCGGTGGAACGAAGTACACGTGAGGGACGATAGGGAAGAAGAATTTCTCTTAAGTAAGAAGGCTTGCCAAATCGCTGAGTTTTGAAAGTTATCAGAGCTATTTTATACTTTACGTGTTGATTAACAGGGAGACAGTGAAGACTGCGAAGTAGAGAAAGAGCGAAATTGAGGTTGACCTGATATTTTTAATACACTAAAAGTTGCTCGAGTCGGCTTACTAGAAGATCAGTTCTACATGCTACTGAACTGAGTAATCTATCTCCAGCAATGGTTGCGTGGTTCAAATCCAGTGCTTGTAAAGTCATATCGATACATGAAATTGACATCTAACTTGACTTAAGCTTTAACTTTTAGATGTACAATGACTAAATGGCAATGTCTATGCTAATTTTTAATGAATATATGTTTGTTAATAAATTGTTCACTCCAACGAATTTAATTTGATGTTTTTGCCTTTGATTAGGTCGTTGATGTGTAGTGATGAAGTTACCATATCAATTGCAATTGATCCGACACTGTTGAAGGTGCAGTATTTTACTTATTCATGTTCTATTTCCTTATTTTATTAATAATGTTTGTTCTCAG
Source organism: Enchytraeus crypticus (assembly GCA_905160935.1). Lineage (NCBI taxonomy): Eukaryota > Metazoa > Annelida > Clitellata > Enchytraeida > Enchytraeidae > Enchytraeus > Enchytraeus crypticus. The sequence continues at coordinate 530,404 of CAJHZI010000541.1, forward strand.
TCGTATTGTTTCAGAAATATGAACTGTTAAGTTTAGACATGATCTGTTTTACTGTCTGTTTTAGCCGTGCTGTACTTTACTCTGAAATGAATCTCTTCCTAAGCTTTAATACTTCAATCTAGTATCACGTCATTACAGTATTTTCTGTTGCCTTCATTTGTAGTTTTCTTTTATGATTTATATATTAAAGTTTTTGAGTTCAACGTTCGAATTTAATTTGTAGCATAAAATATTTTTATATATTGATCATCGTCATTATCTTCCCTTGATTTAAGCTCAGGAGTGTAAAGAACCTGCATTTTTCTCAAAAAATTGTAGTATTTGTCCTCAGTTTGAAAGCTAGAAAACTCTGAAATCATTGTCAGAACTAAGATATGTAATGCTGCACACACTAGAGACCTGACTATGACTTAACTATAATAACGTAGCTATTAATTTGTTCCATTTATCAAATGTTGATGTCAAATTATCAGATTCAAATTTTAAAAAAAATTGAATTCTTAAAAGTGTACTTTTTGGTCTTTAGATTTTTTGAGGGTTTGAAAACCAAAATCCTAAAAATCTACTTTTGTCACCCCTGGTCGGGATACGAATAGATTTTCCATTCATTTTTGAAAATTTTACTGCAATTTCTGGAGCAAAGGCGCTCTCCAATCCAATACCTTTTCTGAAATAGGTTTGGATAGTGCTTTGTCGCCTTTTACGGTACGTACAGACCACGATTTGTATATTCATTAACCCCGACTGCACGGGTAAAAATATTGTTAAATGTTATGAATTAATTTTCCTGTTAAGCTGAAAACATGTTATTTATAGTTTTGTGTTTGCAATGATAAAGTGATACTGCTGTTTGTTTGATATTAGGAGAAGCAGATTTTATCAGCTTGGAAGATCAATCCTGATAGGAAAATAACTGTTCGCTTTTATTGCTCTGCTTCAGGTTATCTTGGTTGGTAGTTAACGTTCATATTTAAGCCGTATTATGATTCGTATCATGTTGTCGTCTGGGATCCAAAATATTTTACAATACTGGTCTTTCGTTCATTAGGCCGTTTACTGCTCAAGGCGATCAGGGTCGTACAGACAATTTTATATAGATCTATTTCAATTTCTATAATAACTATTTTAGATATGCTTTTTGTATTGTGATTGAGTTTGCAAAGAGGAAAACATTGTTTTGTTGCATTCATTCTTTATACTACATGTAAAGTAGGAGTATAAATTGTATGCCAATATTCCTTGAATGATGTACTTTGGGCATGTGTATTAAGTAGTGGATACTTTTTGTTTAACTGTATCATTCGTCTGATACACTTAATTCAGTGATCTCATCTTTTTTAATATTTGATTCTGTTACTTCATTCTTTCTGATGCAACTCTTTCAAGTCTATCTCTTTTATACAATTCATTCCACTACACTGTTCATTCAGGTATATAACTCAGCTGTTTAATTCACTGTCTTACATTTAATCCAATTGTATTATTCCTACTGTTACATTTTATTCAACATCATTAGTCATTCTATTACTTTAATTCTGTCATATTTAATTAAATACAGTTGTACTATAGTATAGTAATATATGGGTTATAATTGTATTTAATTCTGTTACATATACTTCAGCTGTATTAGTTATTATATTAATTTAATATAGTGGTATTATTCATACCGTGAATTTTAATTCTGCTTTTTTTTTCATTATGCGAAATCAATTCTTCCGTATCATTTAATCTGTTATATTTATTTCAGCTCTTTTATTCATCCTGTGAAATTAATTCATCTGTATCTTTCGTTCTGCTATATTTAATTCAGCTGTGTTGTTCATTCAATTAATTTCTTTCGGCTGTTTGATTCATTCTGTTACAATTAAGTTATTATCCACGCTGTTGTAGTCGATTCAGCCGTATAATTCATCCTGTGAATTCAGCTGTATAATTAATCCTGTTAATTCAGCTGTGTAATTCATCCTGTTAATTCAGCCGTATAATTCATCCTATTAATTCAGCTGTATAATTCATCGTGTTAATTCAGCTGTATAATTTATCGTGTTAATTCAGCTGTATAATTCATCCTGTTAATTTAGCTGTATAATTCATCGTGTTAATTAGATTCAGCATCGAAGATAGATGTTTGCGAGACGAACAGTGCTGTTGGTAGCCAAGGAGTCATTCGGCTGAAATTGTAATTATACTCAGTTTATCATTTTACTCCTGTAAATTATTTAATTTTTTTTAAAATTGCGTATGTTCTTTTACGTTTTCAGGTAATTTTTAAATTTGGGTTTTTAAATTTTCTGCTATATTGCTATAAGAATGCTAAATTAAGTTGTTGCTTTAAGTTAATTTGTTGCTATGCTATATTAAAATGCCTTAAGAAATAGGAAGAGGAGCTGGATATTAAGCATTATATCTGACTCTGGATATCAGCTTAACCTATATTGTCTCTTTTCTTGCACAAATTTTTAGTATAATGCAAGCCTTCCTGAAGTTGGCAGTTCCAGAGATACAGACGGGTTGTCATTCATCAAAATCTTCAAAAGATGAACCCGCATCTGCGATCACGGGGTTTGTGACAATCTTATTGGATATAATATGATTTATCTTCTTTGAAAAAATAGTAAACACTGAATCTGCAACTAATTTGGATTAGCACAGTTTATTGTACGGTTTGCAATATGTCATCAAATCTGCTTAGACTAAATATTTGCATATAGGCTGATTTTTTTCTTTTTCTTTTAATTTTTAGTTTCGTTTTGTTTGTTTGTATGTTTGTGCTCTGCTGGGTCCCTGTGTGGTGCTCTGATGGGTGCTCGTGTGGTGCTCTCCTGGGTGCTCGTGTGGTGCTCTGCTGGGTGCCCGTGCGGTGCTCTGCTGGGTGCTCGTGTGGTGCTCTGCTGGGTGCTCGTGTGGTGCTCTGAGGGTGCTCGTGTGGTGCTCTGCTATAAACTATGCCTCGCATTGTGGAAGGGTGCCCTACGTCAAAGCTCGATGGTGGTTTGGCTCTTCTACACACTGCTGATGAGGTTGTTAAACAATAGTTGAATAAGTGTGACATAAGCTAGGAAGAAGTTGCACACCTTTAAGAAGTTTGCTGCTAGTTTCAGATATCTTAGTTTTGTATATGCTATGTGTACGAAATGTTTTATTTTGATTAATATTTCTTCTTTATTCCCTCTTTAGTGCTACTGTGAAGCCCCAGGCTTGTCTTGAAGGGCTTCTAGATGAATCGTTTGTGGTTAGGTATGAACAGAAGCTCAGACTGAGGCAACGTCTACTACTGTGTCAGATATCGTCATCTGACTTGAAGCATGGATTCATCTATCTTGTAAGCTTATTCTCTGTGTTGGAATATTCCTCAAAATTGAGGTCGAAGTATATTCTTGAGCCTAGAGAGTTCTTCTCTCTCTCTCTCTCTTAGTGCACTGCCTACTGGCAGGTCCATGATATATATCGCCTTCACTTTTCTCTGTCTTCCGCTTTCCTCTTCATGTCAACATATGAGTGGGTCTTTAATGCATCTAACATTCCTAACCTCGGCCTGCCTCTGCCTCTTTTTCCTTCCATTCTATCTGAGATATTATTTAACCTCTGCAAGAGAAACTCATCACCATCACCTATGAAATGTCTATCTAGCGCTGTCTTTTGACTTTTAATAATATTAATTACAAAGTTGGATTGATTGTTCTGTGGATTATACTTGCCGTATAATGGAGCCTTGAAGATTTTAATCGTATGGTAATAATAATTATGGTGTGGCGAGCATTTGTTGGTTAAGATAACGAGATATTGTTGTGATGTATACAGCTAGAAAGCTAAAATAGTAACAGTACCAGTAGCAACAGTGATATTTTCCTTAAACCAAAATCAGATACGGAAATTTCATATAAAATAATTATATCGAATAATACATATAGTATAGTAAGTATGTTGCCGTAGCCAAAATTTGATACGAAGAAATGTTAGGTTTTCCTATATTTAAGCAAAAATAACGTAATTTTTATAAAATAAAGAACAAATCAGTGTTATCGGATTTATACTGGATGGGTACATTGTGGAGCATATTGCGGCTAAAGATTCAGTGTAATCTCTTAATATATTAAAAGGTAATATTTTATAAATAGTCGATCATCAGTTAATTAGTACAGAATAGTGTCCCTACCGTCTGAATTACAATATTCCCTTATATATTGAGAGAACCGAATAGGGGATTTACTGATGATATGGTGTGTGACAGAGAGGATTGGAGAAGCTCTATTCGTATCCCGACCCTAGTTAAGCTAAGATTTAAGGGAAGAAGATTATGATGACGATAATGATATAGAGAATCTAATAAAGTCATAATATTGTTCTGTTTTAGCTGTGTCTTTATGCACATAGGCGACTAACCACGCTTAATGAATATTGTGTGATGTGTGATGACAGACATCCCTATCACAATATGATGAAGGTATGACAATTACACATCCATGCTTTGTTTATAGATGTGTAAGACTTCTAGAGAAATTATTGCCAAGCAGTTTAGTTCAGTGAACGAATTAGGCCTAACTATTCGGCCTATGGCATTTTGATCACTTTTGTAAATTTTAATTTCGAAATTAGTTCCATTTTGGTTTATCCAACATTTCTTAAACTAAATAATTCTGACTAATATGATTAATGCATTCGGGTTCTGATATCATTTTAAGAGTTTGAACCGTGTATTTTCATTAGACAATAAGCAAAATTGTTAAATATAGCCATATGTGCTATTTTCTGATCTTATAAAACTGTACCTTCAAAACACGAACATATAATATCAAATATTTTTTCACTATTTCTAATTCTATTCACTATAGATGCAGAGACTTGCAGAAATCTTGACTGATGTTAGTGAACATTTCTGTAAAAAGACTGATTGGGCTGGGTGAATTGATCTGATGATATGTGCTGTGGAGACGTCCCTGACATTATCCTTGGATGAGGAATCGGACGTTAAACCTTTATTATTATTATTATTATTATTATTATTTTTTTATATTTTTTATATTTTTTATTTTTTTATTTTTTAATTTACCCCAGTGTAAAGAACCTGGGGTTTGATAAAAACGATTCAAGCAATACGTGCTGAATCGCCGCCCGGCTACTCGAGGTCATCAAACGGCTTAAAAGAATTATTGAAGCCGACTGCATTAAATCTTTGCAAAGTCATGGAAGCCTTTGCCAAAGAAAGAAGTCTCTCGCTTATCGCCTGTTTGCTCTGCAGTAAGTCTGCCTATGCCTATTATTATTATTATTATTATATTATTATTATTAGAGATGTAGTGGCTAGTTGTCTGAGATACGAATCATTCTAAATTGATTGGCTGTGGATGTTTTAGCCGTCTGTATGTGACAACGAGTTGTGATATTCTCCTATCAGACCTTGGAGTTATGAATAGGAATCTAGACGACATGACCGATGCTCCTGAGGTATCTCCTCTCCTCTCTCTCCTTACTGCACTGCCTACTGGCAGGTCCATGGTATATAACGCATCCGCTCTTCTAGGTCTTCCTCTTTCTCATATCCACACATGAGTGGGTCTTTAAATCATCTAACGTAACTATCTTGGCTTGACTCTGCCGTATTTCCTCCTTTCTAACTTCTATGACCTCTATTATAGACTTCCCCCTTAGATTTTTTATTTATTTATTTTGTTCCTTTAGTTACACACATGACCTACCGCATGTGCTACATGGTTTCCTTTCTTGGTTTCTGTTTTTGTAGTTTTCAGTATTTCCTCCATTCTCTCCACGTTATTAGTAAATCGTTGCCTTTTGTTGGCGCATCAATTGCAGCCGGCGCGGATTAAAGAATAACCTTCCAACACCCTCGGGATTTTTTCTTTCAAAGCTGTCAACACTCGGTTCTCCAAGGTGGTCGCCCACAAAGTACTAACTGACAAGATGGAGCTTAACTTCGTTAATGACGCGCGCTTACCGACTGCGGTAATCCCGCCCGACACACAGAATGTGCCCTATCCAACTGTTCTTCCTATTTCGTAATGCATTTATCAACTATAACTATCTATTTTAAAAGTGCCTATGATCATCAAATATCCATTAATCTAATTAACTAATCCATCAGTCATTCAGTCAACTGACTAATCAGTCAGTTAGTCAATCAGTTTCTCATTCAGATAGACGACAATCAATCAGTTATCTGTCACCAGCCAAACAGTCTGTCAATCCAGTCCCATAAAACAATGTCACCAATATTATCAAGTTTGTTTGGAATTGAATTGAGTTTTATACGCAATGTTGTTGTTGTTTGTATAGGTTGTAATGTTTCTCATACAAACCACCGGAGCTGCAACACAGTCAGTCGTCGTGAAGCTATTCGGAAACCGTTTCCACAGTAGTGGATCCTTGCTGCTCAACTAACTTAGCACTGAGTCCCAAGGTCTCTATCACATTTGACCTCTAACTTATTTAGTAATCTTTCTGTTAGACAACTTACGATGTAACATGAATATATGGTTGTGAAGTGATTGTGCTGTGGGGACGTCCTTGACAACACTTTGGATGAGGAAACGGACGTGAAATCTTAATATATTATTATTATTATTATATTATTAATATAATTATTAATTACTATATTTATTATTATTATAAGTGAGTGTGATAGATTTCTTACATTTTCGTCTTGCAGCTATTGTATCTTTTGTGTGTTAGTAGAATGCCATACAGTACTAGCGTAGAACATGATCCTTCAGTAGTAGAAGAATTATGCATTGGCACTAACATGCTTATGAAAGTGCTCGATGTTGTCAACATTGTGTTGTGTTTCTATGTTTCATGTTTCAGATCGTAACACGTGTGCATGTGTTTCTCAAGTTCATGTTTCAGATCGTAACACGTGTTCTTGTATTTCTCTTGCTCGATATTTCAGGTCGTAACGCATGTGTTTCTATGCTGTGTATGTTCAGAACAAGGATTATCATCTGATGCAGAAGCTCCGCCGCTGTTCAGACATAGACATCTTAACCTCAGCGTCTGCAATAACTTTGAGAGCCATAATGGACGAAGCCATAAGCTTGGCCTTTCCCTTGATGCAATGGTAATCAAGTTCTACATGTAATGTTCAAATTCGTGCTCTACATTGGCCATGGCCTAATTATTAATCGTTTCTAGTGAGCAGCCAGACAGATGCCGGATTAAACTGTGAAAACTAGATCATTGTATGTAGCTCAAGATAAAAGCTGCTATGCTAGGATTAGTAGAGGCTTATTCCTTGTGTTGGGAAACATATGTTTGTCGATGATTGCTCTTTAGTGAAGGAAAGTCACTGAGTCAACAAATTATGAACATACCCTTAAGAAGGGCATGAGTAAGAGAGAGAGAGAGAGAGAGAGAGAGAGAGAGAGAGATAATAAGAAGAGATAGAGAAAAGATGAGAAAATGATAAATGTACTATCTTACTCTTTTGCGGTCAATGGATCTATTCTATTTGCTAGAACTTTGAAATCAAATTTATTGGAAGTTCGTTAGTTTCTGGGTTCGATTTCTTTTGCAATGAAATCGTCGATTTGTTTCGCCTCTCATTGTAAGCCAATTAAACTGTATTCTGTCACTTGTCAAAGGGTTGTTGCCTTGTCCAGGAATTTAGAACATCGTATTTGCTGAAATGTAATAAGTAATTTTGTGCTTAAATCTTATAATAGCGTTTGTTTTCGAGACTATTAATCTCTTCCATGTTAAATTGTATGTTTTAAATCTAATTTTACCTATTTCATCTTATTTGTGTGCTTCCTCCTTGATTAGGATGTATTTTAGTGAAGCTATAGCTTTTGGATACTTGTAACTTAAAATTAAATATTTTACTATTACTTATATTGTACCGAATTCTTGGAAATCATAAATTGACACTTGTGTTTGCATTTATTTAGGATAATTTCAAGCAACAGATCGCACATTGAAAAGTGCCTGAAGGAAAGGTCTCAGATTTAATTTACTGTCTCTAATCTTTTAAGCCTTATATTTGCGATAATAGTGCCTGTCTCTTTTTGGTGCCTTAATCATGTTTTTTTCTTATTTAAATGCTAAACGTCTGGTTCTAGTTAGTGTATAATGGAATTGAATAATATAATAATGAAATAGTAAAGAAAAGTAATAGAAAAATAATAATAAATAATAATGATAAAGAACAATAGATAGTCAAGTCTATGCTAAATTTTGAGTTAAATATTTAGTCTAGTATAGATCTTCTCTGATTGGCTTCTCGTTTTCAGAGTGGTAAGGGCAGATGTGTCGTTACATGTATGGCCATTGCAGTCATCATCATCATCATCATTTTCCCTTAAATCCCAGTTTAACCAGGGTCGGGGTACGAATAGACTTTCTCAGTCCCTCCCTGTCCCACACCATATCATCAGCAATCCCCTATAAGTTTATCCATCGTTTAATTTTGTGGCAATTACTGACTGGGCGCTCCACAACCGAATGCCCTTTCTGACGTTGGTGTGGATCTTAGTGCCTATTGCAATATTTATATATATATATATATATATATATATATATATATATATATATACATTATATATATATATACATGTAATATATATATATTATATATATATATATATATATATATATATACAAAATTACGAAAGTCTTCTCAAGTAGATATCGGTCTATGTACATTATTAGTTGGCTTTGTGCTATATCAGAGCAGTGGTGTATATACATGTATTACATTCTTTTGTTTCGTCATAATACTACAACCTCTATATAAACCATGTGTATGTTATGGCCTTACTACCTCTATATTAAGCCATAACTATAATCTGACAATCTCTATATTGAACCATGTCATAGTCTGACAATCTCTACAATGAACCATGTCATAATCTGACAATCTCTATATTGAACCATGTCATAGTCTGACAACCTCTATATTGAACCATGTCCTGTTAATTGTTGTAGATGTTAACTTTTCTGAGCACTACACATCAGTTCATCTTGCTGTGCAGTTCACCTCAGAGAGAAAAAATCTTTAACGAAGCTCGCAACAAATATGGCTCAACATTCGCTTTTCACGGGTCGTCCATCGAAAACTGGCATTCCATACTTCGTCGTGGACTGATGGTTGCATCAAACGACCCGCAGTTAAAGCTGAATGGATGTACATTCGGGCCTGGGATATATCTAAGTCCCGACAGCCGTGTTTCGTGTCGTTACTCGGGGATTCCTGTTTGCAAGGAAGACGCGAGAATGTATGAACTTCCTCCGCCCTTCCTTAAAGCTGTTGCTGGTGGAACTATGAGATGTATAGCTCTTTGTGAAGGTACTCTTTACATCCATTTTTTTCTCTCTCTTAGTGCACTGCCTACTGGTAGGTCCATGGTATATAACGCCTCCACTCTTCTCTGTCTTCTGCTTTCCTCTTCATATCCATGAATTAGTGGGTTTTAAATCATCTAACGTACCTAATCTCGGCCTGCCTCTGCCTCTATTTCCTTCCATTATTTTCAATAATTTATTTCAATTTTCTATAGCTTAACTCTATTCTGTTTTTGTGCTTAAATTAGAAAATAACGTATTTTTATTAAAATTTGATGCTGGACCTTGAGCTTCCATTCATTTTAGAAAATTTTGTAGCAGTTGCTGAAGCCTAAGCTATCGCCAGCCGAATGCATTTTCCAACGTTGGTTTGGATTTTCTGTCGCCTTTTACGACACGTGTAGTCTATAGCTAGTCTATTCTTCAACAACCCGGACGCAACACTGGTAATTTATCGCTGAATGATCTAAAAGAAAAATTAAACTTTTCTGCAGTCTGTATCATGGATATGTTGTTAAATTGTACTGGTTTGCATGTGAATATAATTTGCATAATAAATCTACCCTGACCATTTTTTGATCACCGGACTGGCTTTCGTTTAAGACTTTACTTCTCCTCAGCACATATCTTTTGCAAATTGGTCTGGGTGAATTGATCTGTAGTGATGTGTGCTGTTGGGGACGTCCCTGACATCATCCCTGGATGAGGAAACGGACGTTAAACCTTTATTATTATTATTATTATTATTATTATTATTATTATTATTAATGTTGTACAAATGTGTTGTTAAATTAACTATTATTACATGTTTTTGTTTTGTTGTAGTTACTTTGTATTAATTTCTGTACTTGTAGTGATTCGCATGGATGTATTGTACTGATTTGCATGTTTTGTGTAGTTACTTTGTATTAATGTCTCTACTTATAGTGATTTGCGGCCCTGAGCTTCAGAAACCTCGGGAGAATGTCTGGCTAGTGAAGGATCCAAACTACGTTTGCACGCGCTTTCTCTTAGTGTAAGTTTTTAAATTAATTACAATTTCAATATATGAATGCTTTAGTCGTAATCTTTCACCCTCTGCCTCCTGATATCGCTCATGTTCTACTATTTCGACTCTCCGTTGCAGATTGAAAACACATCTCTTTCCACCATAGACTTTTTTCATCGTACCTGACTGTTTTTTACTGTTTTTTTAATCGCCGGACCGCCACCGTTTAGAATCTCCTTCTTTCTCTTCAGTACATGTTTTTTTCAGATCGTTTGGGGTGAATCGATTTGTAGTAACATGTGATGGGGGGACGTCCTTGACATCATCCTCATATGAGGAAATGGACGGTAAACCTTTATTATTATTATTATTATTATTATTATTATTATTATTATTACTATTATTATTAGTTAAATTTAGGTAAATTGTAAACATTAAACGTCAAAACTTTTGGCCAGTACTGTATGACTATTAACAAATCTACTTTATTCGACAATCCATGACTCGTCTGTCGTAATGTTTTCAAAATTTTCTAAGCTGCGTTGGTTTTCATTGGAGAGAGAAGTTGTCTGAATGATATAGGAATAATTTAATGAATAATTTAATGAATACTTAAGCTACAGTTAATCCTCGTCTGGGGGTACTTTTGATTGCTTTCTGTGTACAACTCTATTTCCATACTATTTCCTAACAACCTTTATGTTGTTGTTGTATGTTTTGTCACAGCTACAACCTACCCTGCTTTCAGCCTTTCGTACACACGGAAGCCGAGCATTTCAAAATGCAAATCATGGATTGTATCAAAGGTCTCGAGTAGCAGCTAGTGTTCTGTGATAAATTCTTGAAAGTCAAACTGTAAAACGATCTCAAACATCTTGTATTTGATATATCTGTGATTCCGCTTTTTCCTCTATGGTAATCTTGAGACTAATATGTAAGTTCTGATTTGGCTGATATTTTACTAGACAATTCTTGGTGCTTTATTGTTAGTTATATGCGAATTGTGTTTTTATTGATTGATACTATGGCTGTTATTAATTTCTGGTACTAATGATTTAGAAAATATGAAGAGCTTCATATATTGAGTTCACTATAACGTATGACGGGAGATGCGATAGAAATAAAATGTATAATTTCGCAAGTCAACAGGCTTGGGGTATGAGAAGAGAACTATAACAAAGAATTTAAAGAAAGTCACTAAGATAAGGATGGTAAAGACTTTAGTGTGGACCACATATCTTTGCTTCTCTAAAACGTGTACGCTAAGAAATGACTATAGTCGAAAACTTGAAGCTTTATTATATTTTTATATACTACTTTCTAATTTATATTGCTATTTTAATATTTACTTTTATTCATTGTGTAGTTTCTAAAGGTACACGACTTTATTTTTTAGAATGTTCGCTTACTCCTGTTTCGAAACGATATTTTAAATGCAAATGATTTTATTGCGAAAGATTAGTTCGATATTGTTACGGCTTTGTAAAGTCCAATTCTATAAGTGAAGGCAATGTCAGGGAGGCAGTCGCGAATGAATCATACATTTACCTCAGTCATCATCTGACTCTTTTGTTCCTTTACACGCACATATGACATTCTGCGCCTGTTGCAAAGTTTCCTTGATAAACACTGTTTAAATCTCAACAGCAGTGTAAATGGATTGGTCACAATTTGTAGGCCTATCCGTCATGTAATAGTGTATAAAGAATATACTGGGGTATTCTTAAATCTTGAAATCTCAGTTTTAAGTGACGCCTCTCTTTTCGGAGGTTAATTAGGTTAGTTGCTTCTGTGTATTTTGCGCTAACCCCCTTCCCCACACTTCTTCCTCATACATTGATTACAATTATCATTAATTAACTGTCCTCATACATTGATTGCAATTATCGTTAATTAACTGTCCTCATACATTGATTGCAATTATCGTTAATTAACTGTCCTCATACATTGATTGCAATTATCGTTAATTAACTGTCCTCATACATTGATTGCAATTATCGTTAATTAACTGTGTGTTAATTAACGATAATAATTAATAGTTATCATTAATTAACAGTATTCGATGCCATTTAGCTGCGTCACAGTTTACAGCTGACGCGGATATAAGTGTAACCATCATCCTGGTGTTTTCATTCAAACCCTTTGGCACCCCGTCTTCCAGGTAGTCATCCAAATAGTGACCGAACCCGACGTTGACTATGAATGAGCAGCCATAGGTTTGAGCTAAGAGGCAGTGTCCTAACCACTGGGACACTGAGCGGAGGTTGTGTGGTGACTTGAACACATGACATCTGTTTATCTAGCAAGCGTGCTACCATCTCGTCTATCAGACCAGTAGAATAGGGTTTTCTGAAGTAGAACAAAGTATGGTAAAAATTTGTCCCATTAAAAAAGCGCGTATGACAGTCAATTCAACATTAGGGTAACATCTTTGTGTGTTTACATTGTTTTCTTTGTTGTATGCGGTGTCATTAAGTTCGACTATAGTGTATGAACTATAGAGGATGCAGTGTATAGACTATATATGATGTAGTGCGGTTACCTTTATACATTGCATTAACTTTTGTATTTGGAAGTATTTAGTATTGTCTGTATTTTGTACATTGTATTTACTTTTGTATTTGTATGTATTTCGTACTGTATGTATTTTGTACATTGTATTTACTTTTGTACATTTTACATTCGTCAACTCCATTCCAATTCTCAATTTTGTCTCGAACGTTTTGATTTGCTGTATGATATGGTGTGGGACAGAGAGGAGCGGAGAAGGTCTTTTCATATCCGGACCCTAATTAAACTAGGATTAAAGGGAAGAAGAAGAAGAAGAAGATGATGATGATGATGATGATGTTATGATTTGTAAATGCATCCAAATTAGAATGTATCATTGTTGTCCAGGTTTTATTTTAGATTCTGTCTGTAGAAAAGAGTTATTTTACTATTTTAAAGTATTCTGTGGCATCGGGAATATATTTCCTCTAATTCTGTTGCGTTTGATATTGATTTACTGCTTATGAAACTCTGTTGCAGTTAAATAATAAAATACTTTGCATGAATTTAGTTTCTTTTTCTTCGTGACTTGACAATTATGAAAACGAAACTATACGACAATAAATAGTTGTTTAAACTATGTTATATTTATAAAGTCAAATAAATAAATGGTCAATCAAGTAGCGATGTTGATATAGAACACCACTGGCCTTAGAGTCAAAACTTTTCAAGTTTTTACATGAGAGACCGGTTGGTCTATAATAAAAAATAAATATATATAAATATATATTGTATATAAGTAATTTCATAAAAGTCAGATTGCTTTACACCTCTAATAAAGCGTTTTTTTACTGTAAAAAACCTATATTCTTAAAAAACCTATTTATTCTTTCAATTTTCAATTATGTTTAAATGGAGGGGGATATAGCGTAACGGTTAGAGTGTTCGCCTCGGATGCAAGTGGTCTGGGTTCAATCCCCGGTCAGTCAACGCGCAACCCACTCCACGTGAGCGTAGCTTCAACGTACATAATTCAGGATGTGCTCAGTCTAAATATTTCACTTCATAACGATGAAAATTGTCGGCAGAATAGAACCTAACAGTCGGCCGAATCTCACACCTAATTTAAAGAATCTCGGTCATACTTGTTTCACCAGCAACTCGTAACACAGTCAACAGTCAAATCATATCTAATCGATTATATCTAATCGATTCAACTGATCGATTCGAGTGATCGATTCGTGAATCAATTAAATTAGCGCAAAAAAGACTTTTAACTTGATAACAACGCCAAATTCGGCTGGAATTTATTGAAGACATTTTTAATGTTTAGAATAGATTAAAACTACTGTCGGTTGCTATGAAACGCAACAAAAACATTGCAACACCTGTTTAAGCAACACGTCAAACCTCTAGCCTCTTGAACACCGTCAGTTCTTGATAACTACTCGACTAATTAAATAATTAGCATAAAGCTAATGCATTATCAGTTTCTTTTAATGTAGTAATTTAAAGATACTTTTTATTGTTATGATTTCAAATAGACCGGGATTAAGGGAGGTACACCGGGTGATGCGGGGCCTCAAGGGTCGGGGTGCCCCGGGGGTAGTGTGCCCCGAGGTTGGGGTGCCCCGGGTCACCCGAGGTGCCCCTGGGGTGGCCCGAAGAGCCCCTGGAGTTGCTCGAGGTGCCCCTGGGGTGGGTCTCCCTGAGGGTCGTCCTGTTCCCTGGGGTGCACCACATGTGGAACTTCCCTTAGGGTGTGGGGTGCTTAGAGATGTATTTGAGATTCCGGGGCTGTAAAAGTTAAACATATAGATGCAATCAGTCATTTCGCTTTCATTGCTCCTATTTAAGGATTCGATTCTAAAAGAATACTGAGTCATTTATCTATAAAAAAATTCGCGTTTACATTCTAACACAGTAAATTCAGTGACGTTTCAAGGTGATGGCATGCCCATACGTACAGGCATACATTGAGGAATGAAGAAACAGACAGACAGACGTTTACAAGCTGCTACCCGGCGCTAGCGCCTGAACGTTCAAAGGAGGTGTACGCGCTATTATGATATACATTGTAGTTACAGCGAGAGAGGCAGATAGACTACTAGGCAGGGTTTACACTGCGAGATTTATAGCTGATTCTAATTCTGCGGTGTGAATGAATCGTTAGGTACTCTCTTTATGATTCTACGCACCTCGTAACTCATTCCTTCGATGGTCGATCTGTTCTGCTTAGCAGTGCATATTCTAAAGCCTGAGGAATGGGTTATCTATTTTTGTTGTACTAAACCTTTATGATGTAGTTTGAAAGGCCAGATGCCTATTGTGAATGACGTGGTTCGGATTTACTCGACTTTGATATTTAGAATTAATCGCATAGTTAGGAATCGATTTGTAGTGACATGTGATAGGGGGACGTACCTGACATCATCATTGTATGAGCAAACGTACGCTAAACCTTTATTATTATTATTATTATTAGGCCTATTATTGTTATTTAAATGCCCATGGCTGTATAGGGCCTTATGCAGCAAATGGCAGTTATTTTTATTATTACCATTATTATTACTATTTTTCCGCATAGCTTAACCAAAATTAGGAGTTAGTGAATTTTCAGATGTTTTCAACACGATATTTTCATCAGCTGGATATTTGTTTAATGCTGGTAAAGCTAATGTTAACGTCAGTTTCCTCACTCGAAAGCGAAGTCAGTGACGGGCGAGCCCAGGATTTGAACACCGCACATACTGATGATGATCAAGATGGTCCCCGTGCATTGTCTGTATACGTGCAGCTTAATTAATTACTAATAAAGTAATACTACTAATTAATTACTTATTAATTACTATTTAAGTACTTGAACGTTTTGTTAAACAATCTTACTGTACATTGTGATTTTTAACATCATATTTTTGGTTCCTATGACTAACTACAGTTAAATTTCTGTGGACTGTTTATTTGTTATTTTTCCAACTTTAATATCATTTATGCCTAGTGCATATATAGAATATATTAAATTTTAACTATTGTATTGTAACTTTGCGCACCTAATCATCTTCTCTTGATAATCCTTTCCTTCTGTATGAACAGTTATAATAACGGTTGAAGGCTTTTCTCTCCTGTCCACTCATTGAACAGGAACTGGGACCAACACGTACATCTCCATTCCACGTGTACCCCTCTTTTGGACTGATTTCTCGGAGTTTGGTGTTTCACCGTTTTGGACCCACAATCTCCTCATCGGATTGGATTTGGTACCATAGTGCTTAATGTTGTCATGGACGACAATAGCACTCTAATTCCGTTGTTGTTGATGTTGTTGTTATTTTACTTATCAGAAATCGTGCCTATGTTATAAAAGTTGAGTATCTTGCCGAAGAACTAGACTTCATGTATAATGAATCAAGCCACTTACAAAGGCATTTTGTAGGTAATTGTATACCTCTGCGTTAAACAACGCATAATATCAGTCCTCGATAGTATAGTGGTAAGTATCCCCGCCTGTCACGCGGGAGACCGGGGTTCAATTCCCCGTCGGGGAGGTTTATTTTTGTCTCTAATAAGTTCTAGAAAATTGAAAATTGAATCCACCAAAGACTGCACATGTATTTAAGAGACTACTGACAAGCTTTAGAAGGACTTGAATCCTTGCTACAATGTTTTCTTTGTTTTAATAATTTTAAATAATTAATAAAACATCAATTAATAATTACATACTAACTCATACACTGATTTTAACCCTTTTTGGCAGTAGGCCTTTTGATTATATTCTTTCTATCTCTTTAGCTCTACTAAGTTATGTATCGTAGCAGCAGCACCCTAAAAATACACATATTTTTAAAGACCATGCAAAGCATTAGATAGTTTTCATCGCACCCTGCCTAAAGCTAAACATTTGTTCTCTTTATTGTCTTACGCTATATATAGAGAGGACTGGAGAAGGTCTATTCCTATCCCGACCCTAGTTAAACTGGGATTGAAGGGAAGATGATGATGATTGTCTTATGCTATATAAATTGCTAATTTTCAGACCTCACTATTTTTATGTCAAATTTAAATTTAATAATTTAAATAGGAACTTCATGTTAGGCATAAATGTTAACGCTAGAGAGATAGGAAAGAAAATTTGGTAATTAGGCCTATACACCTATAAATGAGGAATACTTGAAATATCTGCGCTACACTGTATCATCAGGATTATTAGTGGACATAGTTCTGTGTGGTTTATCAATCGTAAGAATTTGTAATATAAAATAGGAAATTATCATTAGGTCTGCTACGGGCCTATGTGAGCTAGTTAACATCTTGATCTGGAACACTATAATCGGCTCTCTGGATTCCAAAATGAAGATGGAGACGATGCTGTTGGACTCGGATATATCAGGACTGAGAGGCGACTTGATGTCTGAAAACAATTCCCAATTCAACTCTCCCGTGGCCAGTCCTGATTCCACAAACTCTCCAAATGTGGAAACACCCGGGTATGTAACAGTTTAATTGTCAGTAAAAATTCGATAATTTGTTGTCGATATTAGGCCTATCTGATATTAGGCCTATCTAATATTAGGCCTATCTGATATTAGAACTATCTGGTATTAGGCCTATCTGATATAGGCCTATCTGATATTAGGTCTATCTGGTATTAGGCCTATCTGATATTAGACCTATCTGATATTAGACCTATCTGATATTAGACCTATCTATCCTGATGTTAGTATAAAATCTAATCATACTCCATCTTTTTGTTTATTTTTAGGATTACCTCAGTTATAGGCCTGCTTGTGTTTATTTGTAGTATAAATAATCATTGCAATGCATATGAGTTGATATATAGGAGTGTATGTGTGCTTTAGGGGGCCTACTCATATTAGCTTTGATTTTATTTCTATAGGCTTGAATTTGAAACCACACTTTGTACGTCGAGTAGCTAAATACGTGGTATAAAAATGGAACTATTTTAACTCGGCCTTGGTTGTTAACTATACACTTATCTCTCTCGACAATTATGTTTAGTCATTTAATTATCTAATTTTTGTATAGTTTCTATGTTAATAAAAAATACGAATTACAAGAAATTATGTATTTAATATTCTGATCCTCATTCAAGACTAGCATTCCTAGGAAAGCCTCTAGCAAATCTGTAACTTCCTGTAATTCCATTCCACAATGAAATGGAAATAGTTGAGCGAAATCTGATAAATCTAAGCAAAATTGAAGTAGCGTTCAGCACTGAACTTGTAATAAATAATTAATTCAACATAAGCTGACGCATTAATTTTGATGAATGTAAGTTAATAAATGTAAATTAGTCGAGTATTTAGCCTAATTACAATAATAGAATTTAATAGCTATAATATCATAATTATAAGTCTATTAAATTATAGATCTATGACGTTCCCGTGTTGTGTCCGAAACACCCAAGATTAAACTGAATGATCGCTAAACGCATAAGTCTTAAGAGTCGACTAAGCTAAAACTGCTAAGGGCAACGGAAAACCACTTTAGAAGACATATTTTTCCAAAGCTATAGACAACATAACGCACAGACACGAAACAGCCTTTTGTGCATGAATGGATTAGCGTGGTGCTCTATGGAGTGTTGTCTATGGAACATGAAAGCTAATTGTGAGTATAGGTGTATACCTTGGACCTGCCACTTGTCAGATCACTAGAGAGGGTAGAATAGCGCACTAGTCAACCTTTAGAGAATTAAAATGTTATCGGTTAATCGAAAAAATCTTGAAAAATTATTCACGAAACTGTGATATTTATATTTTATTGCAGAAAAATGTTTATTGGAGGATTGAGTTCTGAAACCACCTCAGGTTTGTTGCTAACGGATTACTCTTTATCAATACATATGATGATGGCTCGTGTTATGTCCGGATTACTGAAGAATAGACCAACCGTAGACTGCACGTTTCGTAAAGGGAAACAAAAGCACTAAGATCCTAACCAACGTCAGAACGTACATTCGATTTGCGATCGCCCAAGCTCCAGAAATTGCTACAAAATTTTCTCTCTAATTTCTCTATCGTTGCTAAACTGGGGTTCAAGGGAAGATGATGATGATGATGATACATTTGATGAATGACCGTTTTGTATGATGAAGGCCATATTTGAGTTTATTATCAATTTCGTCTGGATGCTTCATTTTTTTCAATTTCTGCTAAATTAGAGTCATACCCTGGCGACGAATTCCTTTAATTAATCTTTATATTTTTTAATTTTAATATTTAATTAATATTTAACATTCTGTTCTACTGAGATGCAATTGCGTCAGGTTTTGCATCTCAGTAAGAACATAACCTTTTCTACTTTGTCACTTTTATTTGTTAGCAAAACATAGGCTATCGCACCAGCACATGCAGACACATTGACTAAAAATACTAAAGAAAATAGTATTATAATTAGGAGTACAACACCACCAACATGCTGTATATTGAATATGTACATTATATTGTAATTGTTTATTGCATTTACGCTGAGGCAATGATGGAGGAAGCCATGGACCTGCCAGTAGGTAGTGCACTAAGAGAGAGAGATTGTAATTGTTAATAGCGAAGTGGTTGCTAGAGTAAATAGTAATTAATTCAAGATTACTTCACACATCTCTCTACACTACATAAGCTTCGTTTTCTTGCTCTACTCACGTACTGCTTCAATCAAGCGTATGACTATGCCGCCGAATCTATTTAAGCGATTCATTTCAATCAATCAATCAATCAGTCAATCACTAAGTAAATCAGTTACTCAATCACTCAATTAATTATTTAATCGATCATTTAAGCAGTTCATCGGTCAGTCAATCAATCAACCGAACCGTCATTCAAATAATCATTCAGTCAAGCAATTAATCAATCAATCAGTCAATCAATAAATCAAACAGTCAATCAGTAACTTAATCGATAACTCAATAATACAATCAATAAATCAGTGATCTAAGGTGCCACTTTAGTTCAAGTTCGTAACAACATTGCTGTACTTTTTTGTAGAAATGCTGCTGCAGTACTTCTCAAAGTACGGTGAGATCAGCGAATATGTTGTCATGAAAGATCCCATTACAAAACGGTCGAGGTTTGTTATTCTTAACCTGTAAAATTTCTTTCTGTAAAATGCTAATCGTTCACCTACATTGTCGCTCACACCTCCCTGAGAACATGTATTGCATATGGAAAATATCGCGATATTAAAATAAAGGTAACACATTCTTTAAGCACATTGAGTGCAGAATGTTTGGCTTCAGGCTTTTACAATACATGGAGCTTTACGTTAATCATGCTATAATTATATTATAATTATTATGATAATTTTTAATGCCATGAGCTGTACAGGGCTCTGTACTAAAAAATAAGATAAAAGAAACTTTATTTAATTAAAAGTTAAAAATAATAATAATTATTAATTTCCCTTCACCGACGTGCTATCGAGCAGGAAAGTTTTTTACTTCAAACTTGGCTTTAGCCTTAGGTAAAGTAAGCGCGTTACGTTAGGCGCTTTTATATTCTGCTATTTTTAAATATTAATAGAATACGAATGATCCAACGTCAGAAAGGGCATTCGGTTGGTGAGCGTCTAGGCTCCAGAAATTACTACGACAACTTAAAGGAATGGATTAAGTCTATTCGTATCTCGATCCTAGTTAAACTGGCATTTAAGAGAATATGAGTAGAATACGAATGATGTCGATTGAGGTCGTTGATACAATTTGACTCTTTCAGTCTAGTAAACTGAATTTCTCTGATTGATTTTCTATCTGCAGAGGGTTTGGTTTCGTAACATTTATTTGCCCCAGCAGCATTGATAAAGTTCTAGCAGAACCGTCGCATAGTATCGACTCTAAACAGGTTAATATTACTCACAACCAATTGTCCTCATTTACAGGTGTCCTTTTGTCATAATGCTAATGTAAAGTTAGTTTGACTCGTAGGCTATAATGTCATTTTATTGTGCATTTAACTTTTACGAATCTAGAAATTCTTTGCGTCCAGTATAAGGCATAAAGCACAGTAATAACAATAGTAAATGTATGAAAATGTATACGTGTATGACACTGTATGTATCAGTAACGTGTAGGCAGCATTGATCGCCACTTTGTACCGCGTCAAAGCACTAGCATCAAGCCGCGCATTGAATAGGAATGTACAATTTTACAGACGTGCATAGTTTTAAAAACTCTTGTGTTATTTCAATTTCTCATATGTATTTACTTTATTAGCATCGTACATTAAAGCAATCGCTTTTCTCTCAGCTAAAGTCATATAATAGGTCTACCGAACTTTTAATACTGCTGTAGTCTAGTGCTCTATATCATTTAGCAGGCCGTAATCGACGGATGTTCGATTTTCGATCTTTACCAACGGACTTAAAAAGTAAAAAGTAAACACGCATTATAGTGAAATTATCAACTACGTTGATACCTATCACTTTTTAATACCACATGTTTAAACCGTGAGGCTATTTAGTCCATTTTTCCGTGTAACCAGTCCAGTGAATGTCCGATATTTTACTCGCAGATCAACGCGGTTGTGATTCGAACCCACAACGGTTCAATTCACCTCAGGATCTGTCATTTAAAACTTCATGACGTTACCCCTACGCTATTGAGACATTCAAACAATTTATTATGTCAGACCTCCAGCCAAGTATGGATGGAAGTTAATCCATTATTTATTGTGATTTTTGATCTTATTATAACTTTTCGATTGCTTAAATTGTTTTTATCGTCAAACTGATACGACCTTCTTATTGAATTTAAAAAGTCAATTTATTTTTAGATTTTATTTTCTACTTTTTGCAGATAGATCCTAAAGTAGCCGTACCTGCGAAACCAAGTGGGTCCTCGTCAAAGGTAATGCATATTATCTCTTTCCAATTTTCTGTTAAAAATATATTTTCCTATTTCTCTATTTGTCTCTCTCTCTTTCTCTCTCTCTCTCTCTTACTTTCTCTCTCTCTCTCTTTCTCTCTCTCTCTCCAGTTCTTTTCCGATTTCGCTGTTACTCTCCTTTACACTATCTTTCATCCTTTTTCCTAAACTCCTCTCGTAGAAAGTATCCCAATCAGCGCCGGCCTGTTCCACTTTTGGTAGCCACTTGGCTGGACAAACAAATAGATTGCCTGCAGGAAATAGCAGTGCCAATGAATATTCATCAATTCGTCGATCGCTCTTCAAGTCTTTGCAATACGTTGGTACCAAGGAGTTTTCCTTCCTGCCAGAGTGTAGCTTGTCCACCATATCTGTAACGTATTTTTCTCCAATGTGATGTCAAATTTGTCTAGTTTCAGATATCTTGGTTACGTTAATTTAGTTTAAACTTTAAAGTTTATACGTAAAATGATGTTTCTTAAGTCGTAAAATTTTAAAATGGAATAATTTTGTCATTATATAATTATTTACTTACTTCTTTGTTTTCGGTATTTGTTTACTTTAAGAAATTTGTCTTGGTTTTTGCTTAAACTTTCTTCAATTTTTAAAATTAATTATAATATATAGAATATAAAATATTTCGAAGTAAAATGTCGCATCAGTCTAATGCATTGAGCTAGAGAAAATGTTGAAATCCCTAGCAATGGTATGATAAGTGAACAGTCATATAAAATTGAACACGGATAGTTAATTATAATTAAATAAATAGTAACATTTAATCATCTGCATGGGCGTTTTAAAATTAAGCCTAATCGAGAGTATTAAAATAATATTAAAACATTAAAATAATTAAATATAAAAATTTTAAATTTTAAATTTGTTGACAACTAATTGAAAATTAATCGATATTTGATTTCCTATCTCAATATTGAAATTAATTCCCTTTACTTTGGACTGATTTTCTGGATTTTGGAATTTGCATCGTTTTTGGACCTTCTTTTTGCTCGCCGGCTTGATTTTGTCTCAATAGTGCTCGATGTTGTCATTGATGACTGTAGCACTGTATTGTTGTTGTTATTATTATTAGCTGATAATCATTTGATGTTAATGAGATTCAACACTTGCAATTCTGTGTCAAAACACCACTATGTAAGTAAAAGTGCTCTCCGATCAATGTAGCAACCTTGACCGCTGTAAATCACACTCGCTGGCATCAATCAATCCTCATTCAGTTTTACTTCTTTTCTGCTTTCGTTTCCTCTCATCGCCCCAGTATTACATGTATTGCTTCTGACACGGTTTTCACTGTTTTCTAATTTCTGCTAAATCATGTGAAATCATTGGTTAGAGCTAATGGCTAAAATCAGCCCTATGGTTTGATTGGTTCATAAGCCGAAGACACATCGGTAACGGGAATAGAAAGAGCTGACAATTTAATATTTGTCATGGTAAATGCTCTTCAGAGAATAATGATTAATATTAACATTATTAATATATCGATATGATATATGGGTAAACAGAATTGTTTTCTCAGGGAATGACGCCCCTGCCCAGCAAATGTTAGTCGAAGCTGAGGAAGGCATAGGGGGCCCACCTCATCATAAGCTGAATCACCAAGAATAATGGTATATCAAAAGGAATGTTATAAATAATTTAAAGTTCCACTCGTATGTGGGCATGAAGAGAAAGACGGAAGATAGAGATGAGTAGAGGCGTTAGATATCGTGGACCTGCCAGTAGGCAGTGTTATTCTGTTCGTTATTATTATTTATTTCATTTTCTGTTCTTACTGCCATGAAGGGGCTTATTTTGGTGAATAAAGATTATATATATTAATAGTAACGGATAGTTGCAAATCAGGTGCTCACAACTTCATATGATTGCAAGTGAATATTTCATTAGGACGATATCATAAATCATTCATTACATTTCACATTTATCATCATCATCATCTCCCCTTGAATCCCAGTTTAACTAGGATCGGGATGCGAATAGACTGTCTCAAATTTGTCTCTGTCTTACATTTGACATAAAATTTTGTTAATTTACTTATAAATAAAATTATTACGTTTTGTTAATTTACTTTGCTAATAAGCTACAACTTTAGAAATAGTCCAATTTTCAATGGTGAGATTAAAGCATGCTGACCTGCGTTGTATATGTTTCCTACAGTTAGTGACGAAGACTAAGAAAATGTTCATTGGTGGCCTTTCTTCGACCAGCACAGTCGACGATGTTACAGCATATTTCAAACAGTTCGGCAAGGTATGTGCAATATTGTGTATGTTGTTAACTTTATGTATGTATATATATATATATATATATATATATATATATATATATATATATATATATATATATATACAGACTGGGGCAAAAAATAATCCCCTAGCGAAATCTCAAAAACTTTAAGAAAACTCAAAATACTCTACAATATATACTCAAAATATACTCAAAATTCTCTACACAATTTACGGAGCTTCTAGAGGAGGAATTTCTGCGTATATCCTGCAAATTTGATGAAAATATTTTCATTAGTCACGAAATTACAGCATTTCTAAAAGAAAAGTGCTAAAATCAATTTTAACAAGGCTTTTCGAAATGTCAGTCGTTCCTTTTAAAGAAAATAACGACCCTGAAAAAGCCCGTTTACTTAAGTGATGGAGTTTAAGCCTGCACTACCTTGTTAGCTACTCCAATGAAAGATGCTTATATTTCGTTCTTCTTAAAATTATTCCTAAATTTTGAAGAAAATGTCCGATACTTTTGTTTAAAAAAGACTAAGCCTTGTTAAAATTGATTTTAACATTTTTTCGAAAAAACTCCGTATTTTTGTTACTACTGAATATATTATCACCAAATTTGCAGGATATGTGTAGAAATTCCTCCACTGAAAGCTCCGAAAATTTTGTAAAACTATTTTGAGTTTTGTCTAAGTTATTAAGAATTTTGGTTAAAAAAAGCCTTGTTAAAACTGATTTTGCACTTTTTTCGTAGAAACGCTGTAATATTTTTCCTGCTCAATAGATTATCATCAAAGTTTCAGGATATACGCAGAAATTCCTCTCCTAGAAGCTCCGTAATTGTCGTAGAGATATTTTTAGTTTTCTTAAAGTTATTGAGATTTCGCTAGATTTTTTTTCACCAGTCTGTATATATATATATATATACATATATATATATATATACATATATATCTATGTACATATATATATACATATATATATATATATATACATATATATATATATATATATATATATATATATATATATATATATATATATATACTTTCATACATCATGTAGCTTTAAGGTTAAACAATACTTCTACAGTAGTTTCTTACATTTACAGTTTTCCTTCTTGGAGTATTATAGCCTGACAAATAATGTAGTTATTAATTACAGCCTCAACTCTGTGGACGGAGTGTGACGTTCTCGTAGAAATATGGAATTGTATTTTTGGGATTTTGTGTGAGAATGTTTTGTTGAGTTTGATTAGAATAAGATCAGGCGATGACAAGTATTCCAGTGTTTAGATTGTTTGCATAGATATCGCCGCCTTGCGGTAAAACAAACAGCACAGTCAGCCTGCAATAATGAACACAGCAATGCCGGAGGTCCGCTAAGACTTTCGAGGGTCTTAACGTATGCTCGAAATTTTGGCGCATAATTTTTTTTGGTTAACAATTCGTTCGAGATATGTTGTTGGAATAAACCGCTTATTCATTGCGCTTGAAAAAAAAAAAAAAAAAGTAAACACGCATTATAGTGAAATGATCAATTGTGTTGATATCTATCACTTTTAATACCACATGTTTAAACCACTAGGCAATTAAGACCATTTTCGGTATAACCAGTCCAGTGATTGTCTGAGATTTTACTCTCAGATCAGCGCAGATGGGATTCGACCCCACGAGGGTTCAATTCACCTCAGGATCTGTCATTTAAAACTTCATGACGTTACCCCTACGCTATTAAGACATTCTTAAAACATTTTCTTTTTTCAAATAATGTTAAGCGAAGAAATGGGCGTAAAGTGTTTACGTTTGCTTGGGTTGTCTTCCTTTTCGAAGTCTATTCATATAAAATTCCTTTTTTATTAGCAAGTCAACAGCTGTGGGCACTGCGAAATGGAAAGCAATTATAGAATCAATCTGAAATATGTTAAATGAAAGAGACAAAAGAACGTAGACTGTTGAACAACACTTCTGATTGATATGTTCTGTATTTTCAGTTAATATTATCCAATATTCTAAGTTATACTGACGAAATAGAAGGTTTTCTGGTAATTTATCATTCAATATTTGAATCAGGATTAGTGAAAAAATAGAAGGCTTTTCTGGTATTTTAAGATTCAGTGTTTAGATTAGGCTTCGACAACTTAAATAATCCTTCGTAACCTCCTTATTATAGACTAAATTGAGTAACTTAATATTCCACTCCTAACAAATCTATTCTAACAATTGTAGAAATAAATAGACAATATAACTGGCATCATGGCTTGATGGAATGTATTGTTGTTGCAGTTACTTTTTCAACGGAAAATGGATTCTCTCTATTGTGTAATATTATTAGGAAGTTAACAATGCATTTGATATATTCATTAAAACGTCTCAAATTACGTAGATTGTAGGCTATTTCATGGCCTTCTTAGCAATAAAACGCTTAATATTCCAATGCCTGATATATTCTATTGTATGCATTATAATGTTATCTTCAATGAGCATTCGTAAGGTTGTCCATAGGAGAAAAGGGTTTTATAAAGTGAACAATAAAATGGTTTACGCTATTAATTTTCTGAACTAGTTAGATGACAAGCGAACGTGTTAACAGTCGTGTGATCGTGCAATAGTAGTTGCATTGCTACTTAGTGATTAGCTCTCCGAATAAAACAAAGTAGATCTATTTTTAACACGTGTGAAATTCAAATTTAGTCGATCTACCGTCATTTATTCGAAAAATATTGTGCAGTTTGACGCGTGTTCTTTTATTGGACTGTAAATGAACCTTTCATCAATATTCAATTCGTTATTCTTTCCCACTTTGTATTGTTGTTCTACGAATAATTTTATTTTTTCTACATTACGGCTATGCGATATCTAATCATCATCAACCTCCCTTGAATCCCAGTTTAACTAGGATCGGGATACAAATAGACCGTCAGAAAGAGAAAAAGCATTTGTATGCAGCGTTATTCTGGAACATTAACGCTATATAAATGTTAATAAACGTTATATAAATGTTAATAAGCATTATATAAATGTTAAGCAATACAAGTTATTGCGAGATGTTTTAGATTTTATGCCAGTATATAAAAATATTACACATCAAGGGTATTTCGCGACGGCCTCAAATATTTACTCTATGCTTTGGGCATGGGGATTAACTTGTGTTTAGTAAAGCGTGACTGCCTGCTGTAGAAACACTAAGACCCTACGATTTGTCGATACTGGGCTGCACTAAATGTTATAAACTAAACAGAATTTAGCATTATTAACTTGAATAGTTTGAGTGTTACCAACTCGAAATCTTGATAGTGCTGAAGCAGAACGAACTCAGCGTTGCCACTGCTTTTAGCTGACGGATATTATTACTTTTTAGCTGCACAGTATTTATGGGTAGACAGGATTGTTTTCTCAGGGAATGAAGCCCCTGCCCAGTAAATGTTATTCGAAGCTGAGGAAGGCATAGAGGTCCAACTCTTCAAATGCAGAATCCCCCAAGAATAATACTATATCATGTTAGATGGTTTGAGAGCCACTCGTATGTGGGTATGAAGAGAAAACGGAAGAGAGAGAGAGAGAGAGAAGAGCGGAGGCGTTATATACCGTGGACCTGCCAGTGGGCAGTGCACTAAGAAAGAAACAGTACTTGCAATGCATTAATATGGATTAATAGGTCATTTCTCTCTAAATAGATGAGTGTTCTCGTCAAACTGTAAACAATAGATATTCGTGATGTTAATATTCAACAATATCATACCAAACACTAACGCATAAAAACAAACAACTTATAAAACTATTAACGTGTGATTTGATATGCTGGGTTGTTTTATCACGATATAATACGCATTCTGCTATCTCGCTCACCACGAGCATACCATCGATTAGTAAAATTGCTAAATCGTAAAGGTTGCTTGCTTGTGTCATTACTTAGCATAAGCTAGGTGCAGATACATGTAGTTGTCTCAGAATATTACACTAGATTTCGAGGTGATTTTCAATATACTTCCTCATGAAATGACTGTATACTAAATGATTGAACACTAATGTTATTCGTGAAGTTTATCTGGTGTGAAGGCTTATAAAAGTACAGTCATGCTGTAGGTATAGTTTGTGTGGTACGCCTATAGGTTGAACCTATAGCTTCCTATACAAGCCGGAGCATGCTTTTAACGCTGCCGCTACGTCAACTCTAGCCTAATCCTAAACACAAACATAGAGCATCCGACTTATTATAATTCGGTTGTGTATGGCTAAATGTTCAGTACAATCTATTCTATCACTGGCTTTCTACAATACAACGTCTAGATGCACAGATAACGTTATAGGAGCACAAATATCACAGTAATTCTTTTAAAAGTCGAGATTGTAAGGGATGCAACTCAAAACTAAAAAACCTTTGCATTGCATTCATTGATTATAAAAATCTGACAAAATCATACAAATACAGTGAGTATGGCGAAGTCGGTAAGCACTCGACCGCGGATCAGTATGTGCGGGGTTCAAATCCTGGGCTCGCCCGTCATTGACATCGTTTTCGAGTGAGGAAACTGACGTTAACATTAGCTTTACCAGCTTTTTTACTTTTTTAAATATGATTTGATAGTTGTCAATAAAAACCCAACTACAATGCCCCGTACGGATTGGACTTGACTCTAACGTTTGTCTATTTTATATTACTATTTGCTTCACCGGCTTGGATTTGTCTCAATAGTGCTCGATGTCATCGTTGATGACGGTAGCACTTTAGTTTTTATGTTGCCTGCTTGTGCGGCTTCTATTTGTATGTCCACAACATCAGCACTCTGTAGTCAACAACTTGTGATTTCCTATATTAGCCACCTGCATTAGTCGCCTCTAGAAATCCCAAGTTGATACTATATGAGTCTGTTGTTTCTAATGTATGTTTTGTCTAATATATTGTACATGACGTCGCATTCGGGTGAGAAATTGGACGTTAAATCGTTGTATTGTGACACAATATTTTTATGCTGAAGGATAGATATTTTTGCTAATATTTTTCGGAAGAATTGACTAGCCGTGGACTGCGTGTGTCGTAAAAGGCGACAAAGCACTAAGATCCTTACCAACGTCAGCGAGAGCAATCGGTTGATGAGCGCCTAGGCTCCATAAAATTTTTGCAAAATTTCCATAGCGATTGGAAAAGTTCCTCATCCCATAGAGAGGAATATTCGAATCCTGTCCCTTGCTAAACTGGGAATCAAGGGAAGATAACGATGTTAATGATGATGAAGTGACATAATATGTTTTATTAATTATATTGCTACATAATAATCCTGTGACACAATATGGTATTGACATGTTTTTATTAACTGGATAATTCGCTATGTTTAGATTGAAGACGTAATGCTAATGTTTGACAAGGCCACACAACGACATAGAGGTAAGCCTTTCCACTGTTTGATATGCTATACTGAACAGTAATATCGCTATTTTATTACCATAAAAGATATGATTAAGCAATCGAAGTCAATGGTTGTTCTCCAATGTCGCTCAGCCCTGATAGTTCCTCATACCTCAGATCTCTTTATAATCGAGTAACATGATTGGCTGTAAAGATTTCGTTCACTTATGATCTTATTTAATGCAATTTGCTCCTAAATCAATCAAGGATGATGTCCATGACATCATCCTTGCAATCTTTGCAAAGTCATGGAAAGCCTTTGCCAAAGAAAAGAAGTCTCTCGCTTATCGCCGGTTTGCTCTGCAATATTATTATTATTATTATTATTATTTACATGAACCTCGATTGAAATATTATTTTACCTTTAAATGAACCCCGAGTGAAATATCATTTCAAAGCTTCTTATATTTGTTTATAAATTGAATCTTGAGTGACTGTTGTTGTTGTTACTGTGCCAGAATGTTAGCAGTGGTGCTGAATACTTCCATAGTGGCTTTATCTATGTCTAATGAGCTACGTTCTTCTGGACATTTGGTGTCGTTCTGTAAATAAATGGCGATTTAACGTCCATTTCCTTTCAGTCGACGTGATATTTTAGATTTTTAACAATATTACGTGTCAGGGACGTCTCTAGCAGACTATGCAAGCATAGGTAGTATCACGGTACCTAAAAAGGTGTGTTTAGGTAGAGACCGAATTTGGTAAACTTGGATGCAAAATACGGAAAATCAATTTTTCAAATAAGGAGAGTCAATACTTAAACGAAATGCCTATAGAATCCCTCCTCAAATCTCTGTATGTTATGCTGAGGACATATCTAACTCCTTCTGAGCGCTTTCAACTATCCTTCTTTAGATACCCCTCTCAAAATGAAGACAGGCTCCTTGCAATGACGGTTCGTTGAGTGTTACGAGTTGTAGTTAAATTTCCACGTTTTCATGAATGAACAACTGAGGACATATACGTACAGACTGGGCTTTATCCGAAGGAGCTTTTCTTTCTCTTCATTGTCTTCTGAAGCTTGAAGATATCACAATACTATTGCTGTAGTTGTAGGCGAATGAGTAACTGTTCATTGTACGTGGCTCAAATGAACCTCTTGTCATCGGTTGACATTCGTGACTTATCAGTATCACTAAATTGTGTGCCTAGTTTCTCAATTGAATGAGATATAGGTCAGATTTCGCTGTGCCCGATACGCAATATACGGTTATCTCTTTATTGCTTAGTCTAATGGCAGGTCCAAGGTACATTTATATTCCTACTCACTTGCTGCTTTCGCTTTCCGTAAAATGAACTCCATCGATTAACGAGTAACTCGCTTCGTAAACGGCTATGCCTTTGCCTCGTACTAATATAGTCTATAGCTTTTGAATAATATGGGGTCTGGGGTAGTTTCCTGTTGCTTTCTGAGTCTCTACTTAGTCGCGTCTTACGACTCGTGCAGTTTACCTTTGGTCTATTCTTAAGTGTCCCGGACACAACACAATAATATTCAATTGTCAACAGTTTAATGCCTTCCTACAATTCTGGCAAATCCATCTACCACTAGAGAGCTGTTCGGCAAGAAATCGAACGTTTACTGTTCGACAAGAATACGAACATTTATATTCGGCGAGAATACGAATGTTTAAAGTTCGGCAAGAATACTTACGTTTACTGTTGGGCAAGAATACGAACGTTTAATATTCGGCAAGGATACGTACGTTTACTGTTCGGCAAGAATACGAACGTTTAATATTCGGAAAGAATACGAACGTTTAATTTTCGGCTAGAATACTTACGTTTACTGTTCAGCAAGAATTCGAACGTTTAATGTTCGGCAAGAATACGAACGTTTAATAATCTGAAAGAATACTAACGTTTAATGTTAGTCAAGATTACGTTCGTTTACTGTTCAGCAAGAATACGAACGTTTACTATTCGGCAAGAATACGAACGTATAATTATTCGGCCAGAATACGAACGTTAAATTATCGGAAATTCTATGAATGCTAACAACGCATATTGTTGTTTCCTGCCGGCAGGTTTTGCTCCATGATCGCGTAATTGATTTCGTGTTGGTAGAATGTGTACAGAGGGTCTTCTTACAGTCTGTATGTTTGCATTGATGTCCTTCAGAAGCTTTGAACTAGAGGATGAAGAAGGACTTGCATGCTCCCTGCAAACTGTCGCGAAAAATAGACATTTACATATCATTTCAGTTAATGACATTTCAAAATAAAGCTATTATTCGTCTTTAACATTTATTAATTGCTTTATGACGCAATAGAGCCCTTTTTCATACCCCATGCTGAAGAATTATTTGCAAAATGTTGCAAAATATTTTAACTGTGAATATTTTATTCTATAAATGCAGCGAAAACAATATTAGAAGGAAACCTAGCCTAGGGGCTTACCAACCGAATGTCTTTCGTTATATCGGTCAGAAAGGACATTCGGTTGGTGAGCGCCTAGGCTCCAGAAATTTCTACACAATTTTTAAATCACGACCCTAGTTAAACTTGAATCCAAGGGAAGATAATGATGACGCTGATGATGACGATAAAATGTAGCGAACGCTTGGCAATCAGTTTGCAAATATTGACAGAAAATTCCGTAAAACTTGCAAATTCTTCAAGATATATTCTACACCCCTTCTTTCTTATTCCAATAGTAATTCTTTGCAGTAAGAGATTTTATTCTGGCTCAGAACAGCTCAGCAAGAGTTCATTCGGTTCATATACACAAAGCTAGAAGTCGTTAGCCCGTTATATCACGTGACACGCTATGTAAACAATCTTCTCTCAACTTAAAGTATCCGCCCAATCCCAACTGAATCCATATCCGCTTATATCAGCCGGCATCTATCAGCCTAATCCGCATCAACGTCATCGCATCAGTATTTTATCATCCATGATAGTATAGGGAGAGGATAACGACGCAAAACTGGTGTTATTGAAGTACTAAAGAAATATTTACTCGCTGTAGAATTATTATATACTAGTTATTATATTAATATTACATGTGTTTTGAAATATTGATCGTAATATTATTGTGTTCATAACCTTTTCATTAATGATATAGACACGTATTTACTCCAGTAAATACAATAAATGTCAGTCTATCAACTCTCTCGTAGTCTTCGCTCTCTAGTAAAAACCTTAAAGTACCAAACTTTAAATCTGCCATGGGCAGACGCTCCTTCATGTTTTCTGCTCCGGCAATATGGAACTCTCTGCCACAAAATCATCGATCTTGTAATTGTATTGGTACATTCCTTGGCAAGCTAAAAACCCATCTCTTTCATTGATCTGCCATTGATCTAAATTTTGACCCGCTTGCTTTGGATATTGAACTTGCACTGTTTGGATCTCGCTTTCTCCTGTGGTCTCTGTGTACTCTGTCGTCATCGTGTGGCGTTTTGGCGCCTGTTTGTGCAGAGTCTGCAAGAGACGTCCTTGACATTGCCCTATGGTGAGGAATCAGACGTTAAATTCTTATTGATTGATTGAGTTCTACTGAAGTCGATGAATCAATCAATTTTGTAATGCTAATGTAGCAGCTCATTATCAGAACACTGTGTACTTTATAAAACTGTATTCCTGTTTGATTTTTTTTCACTGAGTAAGTAAAGATATTTTTAAGTAAATATACTTTTAGCCTCTTCTTCAAATAGAAGATTCGTTTGAACATCCAGATGAGTCATCGACTTCCTGTGTTTTCTTGTAAAGCTTATATTCTATTTGGCAAAGCACTATGAAAAGAGGTGTACACAGAGAGTGAGAGATAAAGACAAAGACAGAAATGGACCAAAAGATATATAGAAGGAGAAAGAGAGAGAGGGAGAAACAGAGTCAAGACACAACAACGGATTCTTGAATTGTTTTTGTTTTTAATACTTAACTGTTGAGTCAAAAACTTTCCTTCACAGACTGATTTACAGACTGACTTACAGACTGACTTACAGACTGACTTACGCACTAACTTACAGACTGACTTACACACTGACTTACAGACTGACTTACACACTGACTTACACACTGACTTGCACACTGACTTACGCACTGACTTACAGACTGACTTACACACTGACTTACAGAGAGGGTGTGGGAATTGAGATGGATAAGTGCAATTGCATTGAATAGGGGCACTGTTATCTCCCAAAATTGACCTCCCTAAAATTGAGCTCCCGAAATTGATATTGAGATTAAAGAA
>CAJHZI010000542.1:0-60000 GCA_905160935.1 Enchytraeus crypticus
ACACCGGGGTTAAAAAAAAAAAAAAATAAAAAAAAAAATAATAATAATAATAATAATAATAATACAGGTTTATCATCCCTTTCCACATATAAGGATGATGTCAGCGACGTCATCCTTGATGTATCTGACATCATCCTTCTCACGAGATAGTATTAACGTGATAATATATGGATCACGTTACCAATGAAGAAGTTTCAAAACGAATTTCCACCTGTTGTGATCTCTTGAACCCATTACGCCACCAGCAGATGATGTTATTCGGGCGAAACAACATTATTGAGAATAACAAAGTGGCAGGAAGGATGGACGGCATACATGGCACTGGTCGAAAGCGGATGACTTTCGTTATGAGTCTAAGTTAGTTGATGCAGATAAAGGAAACATAAATGATCAGAGCAACAATTTATAGAGACAAATTATGCAGGAACATGGCCATAAACTCTGAGGCTTGGAACAGAAGCGGAACATGAAGAAGAAGAAGAATTTATAAATATTACATACATTTATTTTGCAATGTCCTGGGCTGAGCCGGTGACTTGTTGGTAAGTTGTTCGACGGTGGAACAGTAGGTACAGTGCTCCAGTGCTCTCCCCGTCACTGACATGCTATTCGAGCAGGAAACTGACTTTAAACTTGGCCTTAGCCTTACATTCATGCATATTATATTTAAATATATTACATCTTTTATATGACGCTTTATACTTCAGAACTAGAAGTAAAGGGAGCCTGAGTCGACTTATGTGACAAATATATATCCAGATCAGAACTTTTGTGACATGCTCAAGCAGGAGATTGATCGAATCATTTATAAAGGCATATGATGAAATATAGCTTCAATTAAGAATTAGTATGTTAATGATCAAATAACGAATTTATTAAATCAAAAATTAATTTAATTAATTAAGCAAATTACGATCTAGTTTTTAGAAATGCTTGAGCAGCAAAAGCTTGAGCATCAGTCAGCGCTCAACCAAGCAGCTTCTTCCGAAAAACCTGCCTGCAATACTAATACTCTAGCAAGAAAGTCGTCGACATCCTCATCGGTTAAATCATCCCTAGCAAAGCTTGCCGCTTCCACAGCTTCTTCCGTATCCTCAGTCATCAAGAACCTGAACAAGATCTCTGGTGAGGGTGCAGCTTCATCACCTAGGCTCAACAAACCTAGCGTGGAGAACAAACCTGTGATATCATCGTCAGTTAACAGCTCCAGCGAGCAACCATCAAAAGGTAATGACATCTGAGTTGCAATTAAGATATATGACAATGCTTCTTGATGTGTTACAAATAAGATATATGTTCGACTAATTACATAATTTTTATTTAACAAATTAGCCAAATAACTCTACACACTAACCAAGAAAAACCAATAAGTTAACGAATTATTATCAAACTCTGCAATGAAACAATCAATTAAACCATCAAGCAATCGATCGAATTTTTATAAATATAGAAGCATATAGATATAACTGTATTGCAAGCTTATATTAAAAAAATGTTATACACGCAAACTTGTTAGCTAAAATCACTTATGAACTCATAAAATATTTTACCACATATTTTCTCAGAAATAAATTCCTCTGGAACGATATAGGAAAATATAGCTTCATGATGCAAAAATGTACATTTGAAAGGATGATCGGTTTGTGGGGTCAGTTAAGGGTAACAACCAAAATCCGGGTAATCAGTCCAACGAAGAATAACTGTACTAGCAGTGTTGGTGTCAGTTAATGAACATTGAATGAATGGATAAGAAAGATAGATCAAAGAGAAAAACTTTTAAGTGACTATGACAGGTTTCGTAAAGATTGAAAGGCTGATCAGGAGGTGAGAGAATGTTTAAAATGGAATGAAGAGAAATGTTCATATGAATGATTCACGCATATACTTATGTTATTGGCTCACTTAGCAAGTGGGTTAGGTGCTGGATGAACTTTAACGTAATCGTAACTGTTATATTGTTTTATATTTTATTGTATTTTATTTGAAAGAAATTGGGGGCTGCAGAGATGATAATGAATTGCAAGGTTTACAAGAGATCAGAAATATTACTACTGTTATTCACAACTACCCTAGCTCACCGCCTTCTCTTCCACCAATCCGTGGAATGGGTAAACGCGATGAAGGACTAGCAGAGCAGAAAGAGTTTGACTCAGCCTCCAAGCGAAAAACTCCAGGATCAATTGTCGTTGATAAGCAGGATCAACGCTACAGGAAGTTGGCTAAACCGAAGCGTTGTGAGACAGAAAAGATCCCGCGCAAGCCAGCTTATCCACCTGACATTGATCTGTCACAGTATCTCAATCAATACAAACCTGATGAGAGCTCAGGGTCAGCTGTGTCTAACGGTCATCAGGCTCTTGAAGCTGATGACGAGATTTATGACGACGCGACGTCAGTCACAGAAGCTGTTCAGCAAGATCAGCGGCAGCAGGGCTGTCCGTGCGTGGAAGAGTTGTCAAGAGTGATGGCGACACCTGATACAATACAACTTCAAGCAGTGCCTGCTTTCGCTGTCGAAGTTAGCGAAACTGAAGTTGAAGCAATCTACGAGGATATATAAAGAGAACTAAGTTATCAAATTAGTTACGCACCTCAATTTTTTGTACAGAATTCGACTGATTCCTTTTTATAGCAAATAAATGAAAACTGAGAAATATCAGACATTTAAAAACTAGCTCCGCCTCTATTTTATATTTATACATATTTGATTGACTTTATTTTAACTATCTCAATATTAATATAAGTGTTCCTTAATTTTATAAGTCAGAAAATAAACAATTCTCAAAGTGATATACATATAGCGAACTTTGTTGGAGTTTCTCCGCTGGATAGCGAACATGGAATAGCCTATTCAATGGAATAACCTTCATTTGAAGATAAAACCTAAAATAAGCGATTACCAAATATTATGACACAGCAAAAGATACGGATCAAATATTTATTACAATCATATTAAATGACCAAATATTATTGCTATCATTTTTAAAATCCAGTATATATATATATATATATATATATATATATATATATATATATATATATATATATATATATATATATATATATATATATATATAAGTTAATAAAAACTATGGTGTATTTTCCAGTTAATTTATTCAAAAAGGAGCCAGCTATACATGTAAAGTATTAATATTGTTAGTTTATACTAAAGTGATCACAAATTCAACTGAGAAAAGAAAAGGTTAATTATATTATTACTTGATCAATTATGTTGTTATCACCAGTGTGTATAATAGCCGATAATATATTGGAGTATATGACTTGATGTCACTAAAGAGAGCAACATAGTTAATGTGGATTATATAAATAAATTTAGCGTTACTACTTACTTGTTATTTAGCGTTATATCACTCAGAAATCTATCAATATAGCAGTAATGGAGGAAGTAAACTGTGAGTCAAAAAAAACATGTGCGCAGTCTTTCGCTCATAACGTTGGTATTAGTGAACCGATTTTGTAAGTTCTTGCATGGGTATAGTCAGGATAACATTTGCTATAAAATAATGTTAAGTGATTCTGTTAATTATTATTTTTACGTTGAAGCAGTGCTTGAAAATAAGCGCGACTAAAAATATTCAGTTTAAGTAAATCAACCGCTACAGAATTCTCAGTTCTTATGCTCTTCGGTCGTCCACTGACCTTCCTTCTATCGGTGCTCCCAGTCCGGCGTAATTTCCTTAATAAGCATTGTAGCCCTCCCAGCGTTCAGTTTTTTTGGAAATTTGGCAATCAACCGATGTGCGCCATAACCCATTAATAGGTACAAGTGTTTTACGAGTGCTTTATCTTCATTAGTAAACATGATTTTTAAATTTCAACAAAAACAGACTATGTTAGTAAAATCGTATGTTATTGTTTAAATTAAACCGAAAGTGTCAAAAAAACTAGATTTAAGATTAATACTTTTCTACTTCTTTATAATTCTGAAAATATTTTCAAAATCGGTTCACAAGTGTCAAAGTTGTGGACGAAATACTGAGCACATGTCTTTTTATGACTCACAGTGTATATCACTACATCGGGAAATTTTACACGCAACGGTTTTCTCTTGGTGGAATATTTCAGCGTAAACTCCTGAAATTTTATTTATAAATAATTTTCAACGTAATTTCAAATAACAGATCGAATTAAGATGTATATGAAACTCACCGAGAGGTTAACTAATAAAAACAATACCTTAATAGGAGTGAAATTGTCATTCATGATAGTACCAAGCAAGATGAAGCTTAAAATCTGCTTTAAGCAAAATTATTGCAGTATATAAGATATGAAGACAAAATTAAGAAACTATGTTCAGTGGTGAAGCACTACAGTAAGGGAAGAAGAAAACAGAAAAAGGTGAAATATTATTTATTATGTAACGTTCTGAACTCTGTTTATTTACTTATATTATTTGAGCAAACTCAACTCAATGCGGCATATGAAAGGTAATTGTGACTAATTTTGCTAAATTAGTTTTGTTTCGTTTAGTTTTCAATCACCTCTAACCTTATTTTCAAAAACTGTGTATATATATATATTTATATATATATATATATATATACAGTATTTATATATATATACAGTATTTATATACAGTATATATATATATATACACATATATATATATACATATATATATACTATATATATACTGTATATATATATATATATATATATATATACATGTATATATATAAGCCTATCTATTAACGATATTACATTTGCATATTGCAGGCTTGAGTCCGCGTAACGTGCCTCATAAACGCTTAGCCAATGAGGCTCGAAAAGTTTCCTTTTGTTCGTATTAGGAATAACCACCTATCTACAAACTACAGTGTATTGAGATTAGAGTTGGAGGACCTACAGTAGGCCTACAGTGTATGTTCGTCTACAAGGCTTTACAGATACTTAGCAGGTTCAACGTTCCAAGACATATTGTCTGCTATTTAGGCTAGCATGAACTTAACCCTCCCTGTTTCTCTATCTCTCTCTCTCTCTCTCTCTCTTTCTCTATCTCTTTCTCTCTTTCTCTCTCTCTCTCTCTCTCTCTCTCTCTCTCTCTCTCTCTAGGGGGGTGAGAGGCTATATGGACACTGTATTCTTCTTCTAGTGCACTGAGTAACGGCATATCCATGGCATATAATTTTTCCAACCAATTCTATTTTCAGCCTTCTATTTCATTTCTACAGTATATACCGTATGAATTAGTTATCCGAACATCCTACATCCCATGTTATGGTCTTCCGATAACTCTTTTCCATTGCATTATTCCTTCTATTACGTTCTTTAACAAATCATACCCCGTCCTAATATGTCCTATTCAGCTTTTCATTTTATTTCATTTCACATTTATTGGTTTCTCAAATGCCGATTTAGGTCATTCATTATTTGGACTGTAACATATTTCTTATCATCTCATTCAAAGATGTTTGATCAATTGCTATTCGCTGAGGCTGAAAAAAACAGATTTCAGTAGACACTCTTTCATATGCTTCAGTACTGAGTGGATATACTTCAATCTCCCTGTGGTGTGTC
Source organism: Enchytraeus crypticus (assembly GCA_905160935.1). Taxonomy (NCBI): domain Eukaryota; kingdom Metazoa; phylum Annelida; class Clitellata; order Enchytraeida; family Enchytraeidae; genus Enchytraeus; species Enchytraeus crypticus. Next base: position 5,539 of record CAJHZI010000542.1, read on the forward strand.
CAGAATACTGAAGATTGAACAACCATTAACTGCTCGTGCAGTAAGAATTGACTGAGCACAAACTGAGGAAGGCAACTTGAAACCACCTCAGAAGCCATAGTTTTCCAAGCTAGAGTTAACATAAGGTAAGCACAAGGCGTAACCTTGGTGAAGAGATTAATTTGTTGATCTCCGGATGGCTCTTTATGGGGCGAGCGAGAAAGAAGAAGTCGGACTCTGATTATGAATATGTACCTTAAACTTAAGGTACATATTCATAGTCAGAGTCCGACTTCTACCTGAGTCTTTTCAGAACACAAGAGAGAAAGAGAGAGAGAGAGTGAGGGTGAGAGATATTTCAAGCGTGTGAATGAGAACAGGGGATCTTGAAGGCTGATGCAAACGCTCATCTAGGAAACCTGAATAACAATAATGAAAGTGCTGTCTGATTTTAGAGATTACATAATTCAGCCATAACTACAGGTCGGTGATGTGAGTAACATTAGGGGATTAAGTCAATTAGGTTGTGTGGGGTTTATTCATTGTCGGATGTGAAGTTGAAACTGAAATCCCCGCCTATTTCTTAAGCCTATTTGGGAGGGAGGAAATTTTGATTTGCTATAAATCAAAAGATAAAATATCACCCTTTAAAGCATGTATTGTTTTTTCGTCCTATAATCGAAAACTGTTCTAATGTATGGTCTCCGTATCGTAAGTCTAACTTTGATCTTACTAAAACTATTCAAAGAAATTTAGGCTACCAAACAGCTTTTAGGAATAAATGATCTCAGCTAGATATATACCGTTTTCTTTATTCGCCACTTGGGCAACCAAAACACACACAAAACAGAAACAGAAATAAACGCAAAATGTGCAAAACAAAGAAAATAGAACATGAAGAAAAAAACAATAGATTGCATTTCGAAAAAAGTAGCCCATGCAATATAAGCACATCAATATCATCAATATTGAAACCGCATAGGTTACATTGGTCAAAATTTCCACAACAATACTTATTGGCATGATATACCAATTTTTTCTTTCAACACTGCTGAAAGTTTAGATTTATTACATCTCTGTAGTTATTTTTAAAATCCAGAGCATTAGTATGGAAGTGAGCTGCCAGCTTGTCTAAGTCGCCCGTAGACAGACTTGTACATATTAATCTTAGCATTATATTTTCCGACATATTCAGAGACGATAAGAAGGGCATTACCTTTAATGCATATATGTGCAAAATTGATTTAAACCCAGTATATAACTGACAATGCTTTATAGTATTTGTGTCATATGTATTAAAAACCTTTTGAAAAGATTTAGTCCACGGACTATTTAGAGTAGTTAGCTCTGTTTTAATAAGGGATAGAGCCTCCAATGCGTACGTTAAACATGGTAGAGCAATGGTCGATATTAATTTCAGAATTACAGGCTTATTGTTAGAAGTTCCTAATTTAGCCAATATTGCATTTGCAGATCTATAATACTTAATTTTGGCAGCATCAAAACTACATTTAAATTTAGGTGCATTCAAAATATATATTCCTAAATATTTCATTTCGTCTGTCCAAGGAACTAAGCTATCTTTTACAGTAGATATAGTTTGCAACATTTCTTGTTGTATCTGTTGCCAATACGTGATGATGAGCATTTTTTAATATTAATCTGCAGGTCTAACAATTCTAGCTGACTACTACAGATATCTAACATACGTTGCATTTCACAAAGCGACGGGCTTAACAACAATATATCATCTGCGTACATAATTGCACTCACAGCGATACCCTTAAAATAACAACCATATTTAGCGAATTTATCTAGCAAATCATTAACATAAATAGAAAATAAAATTGGACTTAAGACTCCACCTTGCGGTATACCAGCCAATAATCGGTAAGGCCTAGAGAGAACATTTTCCCATCTAACACAACTGTAGGAGATACTGTACCAGTAAAACAAGATATTAATGAACACTAATGGGGCTCCTCTTTTCATTAATTTTAAGAAAAGCACTGAATGCATAACTATTCTAATAGACTTGAGATAATTAATGCCGAGTCACTTGAATTACAGAAGACTACTATTTGATCAACATAACATAAAACAATTAGTAATTTTGTTGATATTTCGTGTATTGATTTATTGATTTTTTACTTTGCTTTGAAATCTGGAAAAAATCTGGTCAAATCTAATAAAACCAGTAACAATGGCCCTGCAATATTATATATGTATATATATATATATATATATATATATATATATATATATATATATATATATATATAGTAAGTTTATATATATATATATACATATATATATATATATATATATATATATATATTATCTAAAGAAGTTTATATATATTTATATAAACTTAATTTATATATATATATATATATATATATAAACTTACTTTATATATATATATATATATATACATATATATATATATATAATATGCACATAAACTTCTTTAGATATAATGCAGAACATTATCATTTTAAAAATAGATGTGTAAATAAGTGGACAATCTTCTTCATAGCATTATTCATGCTAGCTCTCTAACGCCATTTAAGGAGAGCATATGTGAATCTGATATTCATGTACGTAAATCTTTGAAATATTGCTTTTAATTGGCTTTAATGTATTTGTGTGTATTCTGATTTTGTGCTGTGAATTTATTTTATATATTTCTGTGATTACCTTCATTCATGTACGTAGGCTACTGTAATTTTATTAATTAAGCTTTTTATTTTAATTTTCAACTTTCAATGAACTACATCCGGAATATGTAGGCGCTTCTATGCCCTGTATCTTCCGTTCAAAACAAACGGTTCTATATTTCTTTCTTCTATTTGCTTTGCCTGCGTTTTGCATGCTTGATGCGATGAATAAATAAATAAATAAACATGCATTGGTAGAGGGAACCCCCAAACCCCGTCAAAGCGAGCACTTAGCAAATTGGTTCAGTAATAAGTGCACCACAGGTAATTAGTCTTTTTCAATATCAAATTATGTCTTTTTACTGTCAAAATTTAAAATCTGTATTCTTTCAGGATTTGTTTTTTCCTGCTATGACACTGCCTTAGATAGTTAAAAAATATATGCGGATGATTTATACGAGTGTTCTATTACCTATATTTGCCGATAGTCTATTAATTATACAGAAATTCTACGATTACTGATGATAGAACTTTTTTATTTAACAATATTATAAGAGTCAGGACGTTTAGAATAAACTTTAGATAGCACTGAATCGTCAGCAAAAGCAGTATTGCGAGTAAGTTTTGTAATCTGGTCTTCCTGCAGCGTGTCTGGCTAGAATTTATGTACATGGTTTTTTAAATGCTTAAAATGTTTTTTTTATATTTAACTCATGCGATGCAATTAGCATATTGTATTGTCAATGGCATTGCGACATTTGATCACTCGAGTCGATGGAAGATTAGTGAAAGCAAGTGTTATACGTCAACCAATGCTTTACCAATATTTGATTAGCATATGTTTAAATTGTTACAGAATCTAAATAAATTCCAACAGGCTAAATGATTAAAAATAAAATAGGCCTAAATAATTATTAAAATTAATAGTTAATAAGTAATTTAATTATGTCTGACTTAAGTTTGATAGAAGTACATATTCTAGACGAGGCCTGTATAAAGCATATATTTCATTTTGATACAAGTATAAAGGTAAATATTAAATTCCGAATGCATGACTCAATGGTAATAATTCCATAAAAATTATAAGTATTTCGAAAGTCTTTTGTCTTAATCTTAATAGTATAATGTGCAATTTTTGTCAGAGTAAAGTATAATTTTGTACTTCATGTCTGGCGTTTGCTTGTCTTGATTTGTATTATACATGTACAATAATAGAGAAGCCTTATCATAGGTAATGTTTCCACTTGGTTTAAACGTTATGTGCTTATCTGCCTTGAAATACATATCATATAATAGCGTCTTTTGTATTTATAATTGTTTGCGTATTTCCCCAGTAAAAAGTATATTTTTCAATTTGTTCGTCCTTTTTCTTGTATTGAATTAAGGAAACAATTAAAATATATACAAGTTAACCAATCTTTTTCAACTAAAATATCAAGCGTTTCATTTAACATCTGTTTTAGATAAATTTCTACTAAATTTATTATTTATTAACTTCATTAGTTAAATATTAAATGATAGTAATTTAACTAATTAAAAATTAATTAAAGCTGTCTACATATATGAATACACATACAGTATATACATACGTGCATGTCTACACTGGCTGGAGCCAGTGGCCATGTCGATAAGATATTCGACAGCGGATCAGTATGTGCGGGGTTCAAATGACAGTCACTGACATCGCTTTCAGGTGAGGAATTTGATGTTAACATAAGCTTTACCATATTATTTTGAATCTATACATAAGATTTACAATCTTTACGTGCACTTAGAATATTCTTAATTAATTAAAGTAGTAAAGGAAGTGATTCTGATATTAATCTAACAGTTTGTTGTCTCTCTAGGAAAAGTCTGAAGAAAAACCACGGCGCCTTTTTGGAATATTCTACTGTGCATTCCGCACAGTAGAATATTTGTAGTTGATTATTGAGTAGTTGATTATTCTGGGCTGTAACTGTGGTAAGTTTAATAATCTTATCTAATAAGTGTATGCGAGTTAGTTGCTGCATTAACTATACTAATTGTAGAATTCTTGATCGTCTAATGGGATGATCAAATTGTATATATGCAACATGTCCATCTCAGTTCTCTTAGATGCAGCGTTCAAATCCTCTGTCAGTCTTGTCACAAATTAATTTTCAATGGACAATGAAAAATTCCCAGTATAAGAATACAGACAATAAAGCTGTAAAGCTGAGTTTAACGTCTCTTGGCTGTATTACAAATGATACCTCGGGGCAATTCGGCTGTATTGGAACCGATGACCTCCAGCTTTTCAGGAAAGCGTGATATCCTTTCGGCCATAACACCGGAACAAGTTACATTTAGCGTCCACATATCGACTATAGTAACAACAATACGATTAGAGTGCTACTGTTGTCAATGACAATAATGAGAACTATGGAATCAAAGCAAAATCTAAACGGAGTTTGTGGGTGGAAAGTTTCTTCTTGTGCACTAACTAACGGCAGGTCCATAACAAAAAAGTTTTCCAACCAATTCTATCCTCATTCTTCCTTTTCATTTCCATATATGAATTTGGTATCAGACCGTTCAGCATCGCATGTCTAGGTCTTCCTCTAACTCTTTTCCCTTTATTCTTCCTTCTATTATATTCTTTAGTAAACTAGCCCCTATAATTATGTCCAATTCAGCTTTGTATTTTATTTCTAATACTGTTTATAAACTCTCTATCTGTACCGACTCATTCAAGAACTTCTTCATTTGCAATTTCTTAAGTCCAAATAGTCTTTTTGAAACTTCTCCATAACCACATTTCTAATGTTTCTACTTTCCTGATATCTTCATTCTTTAATGTCCACGTTTCAAATCCATAAGGAAGTGTCGACCAAACCAATGTTTCGCAATCTTTATCTTTGTTTTTTCCAATGCCGTTTGTTCGTTTAGTTCTTTTTTCTTTCCGAAATCCCTTTAGCGTGTGCAATCCTGCATTTTATTTCCGGGTCACAATTTCCATAAGCCTTGATTATTACATATTTATAATTTCTTTCATTTTTCATACGCATATCTTATCATCAGTGGCGGATCCAGAGGGGGGCCCAGGGGCCCGTGCCCCTTCCCCCCCTTAGGCCCGACGATAAAAATTTTTAAACTAGATTTTCATTGTTTCTATGGCAATTTCTGTGTCAGTGTGTTTGTAAGGGTAGTGGTTAGGGTGTGTGGGGGGGGGGGGCGGGGTACGAGATGAAACTCATTTCCAGTAGATCAATTATTTTTAAATATTGGACTAGGCTTCCATATTTTGTATACTAGGAGCCCTGTAAATTGAAGGGGTCAAAATTGTTGACATTTTCACTAGCTCTCAATTTTCGCTTTAACCACTGCAAGAAGAAAAAATAATGCCATTATAAAAATTTAACTCTGTCCCGCAGCAATGCTGCAAGCAGCCTTGGCTGGGAGGGACTTAGCCCCCCTACCGCCAAAATTAGGTCACTGTTGCAACTCGTCCAGATCCGCTGAGTTTCTTTAGAGGTGAAAAAATTAACCTACTTTTTCCAAAACAGATGTAGGATTTTAGGCATTTTAGGTTTTCCTCTAACTATGGTACGGGTATGAGTAGTGGAGCGGAGGTAAGAAACAATCACTATACTAGCCGAGCGCAGTAGTGAAAACACTTTGAACCCCCTACCCCCACAGCATTTTTTCTGATTGCATCAAATATCCCGAAGAAGGCAAAAAATGTGCAGGCCTACATTCTCAAAACAATTTTCGGGCACCCCCTTAAAATATTCCTGGATCCGCCCCTGATATCATACTATATACGCAGAATTGACTTTCATAATAACCAGTTAGAGAGCATGAACGGGAACAAAGGCCCACAAGTGGCACTTACATATTCAAAATTTTAAAAAAATGCTAACATTTGCATTTATTAATAATTATGTTCAATAAAATCCTTAGTAGAGGCCCTAATTGGCTGGAGCCAGTGGCGAAGTCGGTAAGACACTTGACCGCGGATCAGTATGTGCAGGGTTCAAATCCTGGGCTCTCCCGCCACTGACATCGCTTTCGAGTGAGGAAATTTTACGTTAGCCTTAGCATTACCAGCTTTACTACGTTTAGTAGCTTTGAATTATGTGCCAAGGTAAAATTAGCGGATCATTTAGTATAATTATTTAGAAAGTCAACAATATAAACTCATAAAATGCTGCTCACAATGACAATTAAACGTATTACATAAGTTTTGCACCTAATTGACGCATACAACTTTAAAATTAAAAAAGATTGAACCACTAGAATCTAGCACTAAAAGCCCTTGACGTGGATTAGGCTTTGTCCAAGGTGTCTTCGAGTTCATCTTGGTCAGCTACTACTCCTCTCACAGCAAAGGAAAGTCTGCTGGCGACCAGTCAAGCGACTGCGCGCATGACGCGAATCATAGCTGCGAAGCATCCGGCCAGCAAAACGTTTATCGCCAGAAAGAAACGTCTGAAGCAGACACTTCTGGCGATTGATAATGGCGTAGCGGATGAAGGTGGAGATCCCTCCACCACCACTCCACTACTTCGCTCCGCCACTTTGCCTTATCTATCTAATATAGATCCGGGACACACCCGGTTATCCACGTCCTACATGGTACCTCCACTCAGTCCGAGATCGTCTGCAGATGTGCTGCCTCGCTTTTCTAGATATTGTAAAATTTCTGCCAGAGATTTTCGTCGCGAGAGGGCGGAGCCTCTGCTCTCAGTAAGGATCATCTCATGACTAGGCGAGTCTACAATCACGTGATCAGCACGCCAAGTATAGTCGTCAGCAGCGAAACAACTAAATCCGATCAGGCACCCCATACTGTGACGTCGTACTGGTCTTCCATCCACCCCTGAGAGTCAGTTTGTCTTTTAGTGTGAGGGATCGCGAAAGAATCTAGGACCCCCAAATATAGTCACGAGATGCGCAAGATCAGCTCAACTACCATGTCGACTGGTCCTGAAGTAGTTATTTCTCACATGCTTATCGAGTCTGAGGACCATCACATCTCCGATCGTTTCGGTATGACCGCTGACCTTGTCTAATGATCCAGCCTTCCTCTCAGTGAGCCTCGACGTTGAGGACAGGTCGTCCACCGTGTCCTACGCCTATCAGTCTTCCTTCTGCCATACCAGCTTGAAAAGCCTAAAGAAATCCACAAAGGTATTTTAGTGAAAAGCTAGGTTTGGACCACGCCATTTTCTGGATGTGAAACATGAACCTTAAGGAAAGAAGATATCAGGTAACTAGATGATGTGGATATGGAGAAGAGTGGAACGGATTAGCTGGACTCAAAACGGCTACAAATGCGGAAGTACCGCAGAGAGTTGATTCAGATATAAAGTTAATAAATATAATAATAAATAGGAAGAAAATTTGGATAGGACATACATGTATTCTAAAGTGGGAAAGTCTATTAAAAGAGGTCATAGAAGGCAGAATGGAAGGAAATAGAGGCAGATGCAGGCCAAGATTATGAATATTAGATGATTTAAAGATCCACTCATATGTGGACATGGAGAGGAAAGCAGAAGATAGAGAAGCATGGAGGCGTTATATACCATAGACCTGCCAGTAGGCAGTGCACTAAGGGAGATAGAATTTATATGTTTGTTCTCAAATTATATACCTAAAACGGGTAAACAACGACATAGTAAATACATTAGTCGCAATTTGCATAGAAGCATATTTATTTGATTGTTGCTTGATAATTATCTTCTATTGTAGATACACTGCAAGAGCAGTGTATCTACAATAGATATATTGTATTTATAGTATTTATATTGTATTTATGGCATTTCAAACAATATATACTGTATATTGTATGAAATGCTAGGATGTCCTCTTATAGAGTATTGCAAATATTTTAGGCCACACATATTTATGCACTTTTCTAAAACCATACATAGTTCGATGAAATTCACGAACATAGAGCAAATATTTCATAAGCTGAAGTATAATTATAATTTCATAATAATAATTAGTATAATTTCATAAGCTAAAGTATCTAATAACATTAGATGGTATCAACACACATTCGTAAATGACAATTTATGTTAAAGTATTGCATACTCGAGTGCATTCTAACAACGCGGAAATTGAAATATATATAAAATAGAATGCAATCTGATAGGACGACGTTGGTGGTTCTCTCCTTGCTGACTGATAATGATTTGAGTATTAACTTAAAATAGAGGGTATCACAATGTTATATACATAATCATGGAGGATCTTCGACTTGTTGGCTCTAATAAAATGTAACAAGTAATTGATATACATGTATAAATTACTAACTGCTATTAATTAAAAACTGGTTAGTTAATTTAAAATAGTTGATAGAAAGCAGACTTACCGAATGCGAATGATGCTGAAACTCAAAACTACTGCTTACAAATCTACATGTAGCATGTTAACATTATGTTGCATGTTAACATTTTGTTGCCTGCTAACATTGTGTAGGCTATCCTATTAACATTTCAGGAACGACATTGCTACTTTAAAAAGCTGGTAAAGCATATCTTAACGTCAGTTTCCTCACTCGAAAGCAACGCCAGTGACGGACGAACACAGGATTTGCAAATCTATTTATACGTCAATTTCTGAAGTTAGCCACCATAAATGCAATAATTAAATACCAATGTACTTCATTTGAAATAGGTGATTGTGGTATTTGTGTTGTGTCATTGAACATAAACCGACTAGTTTTGTTGAGACAAATGCAACGGGATGAGACGGATTGACATTTGAACAAATAATATATGTTGTCCTATACTATCGTGAATAGAAAATAACAATAATAGTCACCATTCGCACGTGTTTCATATTATGATTCCAAAAAGTGTAGTTCCTAACGCTTTTGGTATTAGGAGAACAATACTCAAACACGAATTTTTACAATTGAGAAAGGGTATTTCAGTCGATGTTTTTAGGGGATAACAATCTGCCCTGTTACTTCGAAACTTGTTAACAAATTGCATGAAATTTAGTAATATATGTATATACACATTAAAACGGCAATTTTGTTTAAAAAAGCAAATTGGCGGCATTCAATCTCTACATACTTTGTGAAAGGTTTCAATATACTATAGTTCAAAGAAGAGTACTGTTAAAATTGATGTCATTGACTTTCGTAAAGCTCTTGACAAATGCAATATTTATGGTTTATTGTCTATGTTGAGATGCAGACAAGTTTACTAGTTAATAACTAATACTCATTTTATTTTTTTCTACAGTTACCCACATATCATACGCATGTGCAGTGGAGTTTCCTTTCGTAGTTGCTGTTTTTTAGTGTTGTACTTTTCGTTACTTCCTCTCTTTCCCGTCCATGGATATTAGTATTCGTTGCCTATTGTTGGCCTTTTAATAGCGACCGGTGCGGATTAATACTAAACACCAACACCCTGGGGATTATTTACATTCAAAGCTACTGATACTCGATCTTCCAGAGTAGTTGCACACAAAGTACTAATCGCGCGCAACATGGCTTGACTTCGTTCAATTGACCAGCAGTTTAACCGAGTGCGATAAATCCCGTTCCAATTCTCTTGAATATTCAGTGGTAGCAAAGAAAAATGTTAAATATGATCGGTTAAATACATTTTAATTAGGGAGAAAAGCTTATGTAAATGGTTTAAGATTTCTAAAATAATAGGTGGATTAAAAAGTAAAAGGATTTGAAGCCCCAGACCTATTTGAAATAAGCATTGTTAATTAGTATGCCTATTCTATATGGCCTAGTTTAGTTAGTGAGATTGATCAGCTGTTGTTCTTTCAGGCATATATCTCAAGATGTTCATTTATCTTTAAAGGTATTTAAATTTCCTTTCAAATAAATCGTTTTAAAGATATTTACATTTTTCTTCATACGTACAGACTGTGTCATATAAAACTGAACGTCTACACAACATCTTCTATAACTTTTGTATCTGATGTGTCTTTATCATGTAAATTTAAGAAAATATTCATGGTCCAATTGTACACATATGTTGAAGAAGTGATGGAAATATAAGCACTGAAATTCGAGTTACAGATCTTTTTGCGCCATGCCCCAACCTTTTATAGATTTCCTATATAACATTTTCTAGAACTTTGGTATCTGATGTCTCGTTATCACATAAAATGAAGCGATTACTCATGGTCCAATTCTACATATATGTGGAAAAATTTATGGAAATATATGGACCATATTTCGAGTTACAAATCAATTTGCGCCATGCCTCTACCTCTTTCTTATAGATTCTCTACGCAGTTCATCACTGTAAGTCACTATAAGTTGAGGATACAAATACTCCATGAGCAAGATTACGGGATGAAATTAATAAAGCAAGCATATCCGCTGAAAGGATGGTCCTTGTCAACTATTAAAAGTGTATTTGTCGGAAGATTGCAGAGAGAGTTAGAGAGAGCAATTGGTAGAAAGGCGGGCAGTGGCTGGCCCAAAAGTGCCAGAATTCTTGCCAATATTGCTGCTATTGAGGAACTAATTGGTTATCAGGAAGGAGAGCCTGGAACAAGTCGTAATATACGTCAGATATCTAAAGTACTATGGGTTTCTGCCGCATCAATTCGCATGATTGCTACTACCAAAACAAAGAATCAATGAAGGACTCTAATCAGGAGTATTCGGTGACCAGCTGCTTGGAAAACCTATAAGAGGTAGGGGCATGGCGCAAAAAGATCTCTAACTCAAATTGCTGCTGATATATTCCTTGAATTTTTCAGCGTGTGTGTAGAATTGGATTATGTATTATTGCTAATATTTGCTTGATAAAGAGACATCAGATACCAAAGTTGTAGAAAATGTTCTGTAGGAGGTCAAGCTTTTTGACGCAGTATGTATATGCATATCCCTCAAGATAAAGAATGGCATCTCATTAACGAAAGTAGTGACGAGAGGTTGAAGTATAAAGAGATTGATGGGGACTTTTAGCACTTTATATTATAGATATCTTTCAGGAAGGGAATAATATGGTACCACAGCCGCATATTCTAACAACTATATGATAGCGTCCAGGAGCTTCAATTTAAAACTCCGAAAGTTAATCAATGAAAAAAGTAATTTCAGATTTAAGCACAAAATTGTAGGATGGAGTATAAACAGAAGAAAACGTGACAGTTTAGAATTCGTGGATTTAGACTTGATTAGCTTCTCTAATGCCGATTTTGGCCATTCATTTTTTAGGTTGCAACAAAGTTGATATCATCTCATTTAAAGATGTTTGGTCAATTGCTTTTCGCTAAGGAAATGCATTGGTCTGAAACAAACTGATTTCAGTAGACTCTCACATGTTGCAGTACTGAGTGGATATGCTTTAATCTCCTTGTGGTGTGTCCAGAACACTGAATATTGAACAACAGTTAATTGCACGTATAGTAAGAATTGACTGAGCACAAACTGTAGAAGGCAACTTGAAACCACCTCAGAAACCATATTTTTAAAAGCTCAAGGCTACATAAGGTAATGGAAGCATAAGACGTAGCCTTGGTGAAGAGATGAATTTGTTAATCTATGGATTGCTCTTTATGGAGCGTGAAGTCAGACTCTGAGTATGAGTATGAACCTTGAACCTGGGTATTATCAGAAAACGAGAGGGAGAGAGAGAGATAGAGAGAGAGACACATAGAGAGATTTCAAGCATGTCAATGAGAACAAGATCGTGAAGGCTGATGAAACGCACATATAGGAAGCATTAATAACAATAATTAAAATGATGCCTTATTTTGGAGATTACAGAATTCAGTCATGACTACAGATCCGTGATATGAGTAACATTGTTTGGTTAGGTCAATTAGATTGTGTGGGGTATTCAGTTTCAATTTCACATCCTACAAAGTAAGATGTGGAATTGAAACTGAATCATCCAAATATTTCTTAATCCCAGATGGGGGGTGATATTTTGAATTGATTTAAATCAAAAAATAAAATATTAATCTTTAAAGCATTTACTGCCATTGTTCGTCCAATAATCGATTACTGTTCTAATATATGGTCTCCTTATCGTAAGTCTAAAACTGATCTTAATAAATCTATACCAAACAAATTAACCAAAAGTCTCTTTGGTTTGTGTGATATCAGCTATTTTGATAGATTTGATATACTTAATGCTGCTGAGTCACTTGATCTACAAAGACTTCAATTTAGCCTACACATTTTAGAATAATTAACAACTTCCTTGATTTTCTGAGTAGTGATTATTTACTTTGAAATCTGGCAAAACCAGAAACAATGGTGTTGCAATATATATATATATATATATATATATATATATATATATATATATATATATAATATATATATATATATATATATATATAATATATATATATATTATATAATATTATCATTTTAAAAATAGATGTATAAATAAATTGAACAACCTACTTCATGGCACCACTGTCCTAGCTCTCTTACGTTTTTTTTAAAAGGGCTTATGTGAATCTGATATGCTTTAATCATTTAAATACTGTTTTTAATTGTGTTTAATTGTATTTTCTCGTATACTGATTTTGCGCAGTGAATTTATTCTATCTATTTCAGTGAATAACTTCATTCTTGTACGCATTCTACTGTAATTTTACTAATTAAACCTTTTTCTTTTTATTTTCTACTTTTAATGAACTACAATCGGAATGCGTAAGCGAAAATATGGCCTGTATCTTCCATTCAATTCAAACGTTTCTATATTTCTCTTTTATATTTGCTTTACCTGCGTTTTGAATGTTTGATGCCATGAATAAATAAATTAATTAATGAATATAGGTAGAGGGGGTTCTCCAATAGATAAACATTATATGCGGATGTATTAAACGGATGTTCTATTAATTATTTTTGCCGATAGTTTATTAATTATACAACAATGCTACGTGGATGTCATAGCGTATTTATATTTGACATCATTGCAAGAGTCAGGACATTTAGAATAAAATTTTGACAGGACTGAATCGTCAGCAAAGGTAATTATGGCATGTACATGTAAGTATTGCTGTCTGGTGTTCCTGAAACTGGTATGGCTAAAATTAATTTACATGGTATTTACATTGCTTAAAATATGTTATACATATTTAACTCATGATACAAATACCACATTGTGCTGTCAATGGTATTGCGGCTTTTGATCACCCAAATCAATGGAGGATCAGCGGAAGCAAGTGTTATACGTCAGCCAACGTTTTAGCTACATGTATATTTGATTAGCATATGTATAAATTGTTACAGAATCTAAATAATTTCTAAAAGGCTAAATGATTAAAAATTTAATTAATAGTTATTAAAATTAATAACTAATTTAATTATATCTGACTTAAGTTAATTAGAAATAGATATTCTAGAAAAGGCCCATATAAAGCATATAAAAAATTTTTCTTAATTAATCATATTAATATAATGTGTAATTTGTTGTGAGAGTAAACTCTATTTTTGTACTTTGTGCCTGGCGTTTGTTTGTCCTGATTTGTATTATACATGTCCAAAGGCGTAGCCCCATCATATGTACAGGTTTTATTTTGTTTATAGGTTATGTGTGGGAATCCGCCATAAAACACATATTATATGCTAGGGTCTTTTGTAGTTATAGCACTTTGCGTAATTCCACAGTAAAAATGATATTTTTCACGTTACTATTCCTATATCTTATTTTAAATAAAGTAGACTGCAATAAAAAAATCAAATACGTACAATTCAACCAATTTGTTCAATAAAAAGATCAAGCGTTTCAATTAGCACCTTTCTGGATAAATTTGAACTAAATTTATTATTTATTGGCTTAATTAGTTAAATAATTAAGAATAGTATCATCATCATCATCATCATCCTGCCTTAAATCCCAAGCTAAACCAGGGTCGGGATACAAATAGACTGTCTCAAATCCTCTTAGTCATACACTACACCACCAGCCAATCCCCTATTTGAGGCTTTTCCATTCGTTTAAATTTTTGAAGCAATTTCTCATTTCTGGAACTTAGGCGCTTACAAACCGAATGCTTTTTCTGACGTTTATATGGATCTTAGTGCTTTAGTCGCCTTCTCCGACACATGCAGTCACCGGTTGGTCAATTCTTCAAACATCCTGGACACAGCAAGGGGAATATTGTAATTTAATTCTTTAAAAAAAACATACTAATATAACTAATTTACAAAAAATCTACAGTTGTCTATATATGAACATACAGTATATATTATATGTTTATATATTAGGGTGAAAATAAAAACTGAAGTTTTTGTTTTTAATGCTCACACCCTCTAAATATGTTCATTTCTATCCAAAAGTTAAATAATTTTTTAATGAGAATCCTTTCATATTTAGAGGTTGCACAACAGACTCAAATATAATATATAATAAGTGATCTACTTAATGAAAACACTGTCAATGATTAAAAGTTTTTTTGACGACCGTTGACTTGTTTGAGTCAGGCTAGTGCAATCTGTGATTCTCCATAGTCTGTAAAAGGAACTGTTTCTGTTCTTCTTGTTTAGTAAGCACTCCGTTGAACGATTAACAGATGCGCAACGCTGCGCTCAGCAGCATCACTCACGACCTTTAATTGACCTGCATTTCTCCGAGCTACAATATATACGTAATATGTGTCCCATGTACTTGTATCTTCTTCTAGAAATTCCTGATCCACACCTAGAGCTATGAACAGCTTCCTAGTTTTCCTTGTTAGGAAATCAGACAGTTTTTTCTTAGTAGTTTTATCGTCAACAATAATTGTGCGTGGTAGATAGTCACATGAACCTTCGCTTTCAAGCGCTCTTATACTGTCAAATTTTTCATCAACGGTAACATCTGCATCAAAAAAGCCAGTCCAATCAGAGTCTCACTTAGATACCACAGACGGTTGGAGAATCTCTTCATTGCTGCCGATGCAACAGATTCATCCAAGGTCTTGTATGTCTCTTTGTCTCTGAGCAGAGACAGGTCGTTTCTTGGAGCTTGTGTTGGACATTGGCAAGTAAACCACCCTTTAAAATACACCTTGATGACACAAAGTGAATCGACTAAGTCCTATGAGTTCTCGCTCTGTCAGCTTAAACAGACATCGGAAGAGAAAAGTCTTCAGAGAGTATATCAGCTTGGCCACCCACCTTGCCCGGTGTACAGAACCAGGTTGACGAATCTCACAAACTTTCATCTCCAAAAAATAGTTGAGACAGATGACGAAGCTCTCTAAAGTCATCACGCGGTTGCAAGTGAGACAACTGCCACGATATGAATGCGAGAATATCGTCCTTCTCCTATTCTAACTCGTCATCGATATGACAATCGGCTACTCCGCTTTCAAATTTATGCCTATATGTGGAAGTCAAGAAGTCTGCAAATCTCTACGCCCAACAAAATGGATAAGCTCAACACATCTTCATCAGAGCTGCTACCTTGATTCGTTGCTTCAATTCTGCCGCTGTTACTATTCTGTTGAACAGGTTGTGACTCAATTCTAGAGCGATTTTCCTCATTTCTCTGTCTCGCTAGAGTTCAGGCATCTCTTCCTAGACGACGTACATCCTTTTTGCTATTTTAGTGTCCATTGAACACAAGCAGCCCCTCGTTCCCCTTTGAGCAAGCAGAAACTGTCCGTCTTCTTCAATCTTTATCAAAGTCAAAGTGTCTGCGTGTGCAACATCAAACAGATCATCAAAGGTTTGATTGCCTGCCTTCCTCACCTTGCTGCACTTCGGTACTGCGTGCAGCACTTTTCTTGAATCCCTGCCACATGGAATGTCTTTTATCCTATTTACAATATGACATTCTTGTTTCTTTGGTATCTTTGCTTTCTCCCAAAGACGTAAATTTTCCCCGCAGCGTTGGTTGAATTGTCTTAAATTGTTCTTTTATCCTTACTATGATAATGAAAGAAACGTTGTAAAACCTGTTTATTGGAAGGGGGTTTGATCCTGCACTCTCCAGCATTGAACCAAATAACTTACCAAATATATCTGTCTTTTTTCTTTGTTTTAACTTTGCTACACTCCATCTCGCAGCACTATCTTAAAAACACAGAAAATCTGAATAGTTGACCTTTGATTTAGACTAATTAAGTAAACAATATGAGCGAAAATACAAGAAATTAAGGCCATAGATGTCGATATTTTTTCTTAAACTCAACCTCTATATATTTTAATTGAATTTTAATGAATTCAATACATAACGAATAAATTGCAAAATACGAAGTGAGAGAGAGAGAGAACTATGTTTATTTCAAAAATACACTCAAATATGCAACACACACTAGGCCGTCAAAGAGGTCTAAAAAACCTATCTACTTTTACTAAGTAAAACTCCACATTAGCTGGATAACATATGAAAATTTCAGCGGTCTTGTGCAACCAGTAAATATCAACCAAATATATCCAAATTTTGTTTATGACTCATTTGTACCAAAATGAAGTATCTAAGAAGGTGTGAGTGATAAAAATATAGTAAAAAATATTTTCCTATGTATTTCATTGTCACCCTAATATACATACATACATATATATATATATATATATATATATATATAAACACTGGATGGATCTAGTGGCGATGTCGGTAGGATATTTGACAGCGGATCAGAATGAGCAGGGTTCAACTACTGGGCTCGTCAGTCACTGACATTGCTTTCGGGTGAGGAAACTGATGTTAGCATCAGCTTTACAACATTTTAAATCTGTACATAAGATTTATAACCTTGACTTGCGCTTATACTATTCGTAAAGGACCTGCTTCTGATATTATTCTAGCGGTTATGTCTCTATAGGACAAGTCTGAAGCAAAATCATGGCGCATTTCTGGAATATTCTACTCTGCGGAATGTTGTTTATGCTGGGCTGTAACTGTGGTAAGTTGAATAAGCTTATCTAATAAATGTATAAGAGTTAGTTCCTGTATTAGCGATAGTAATTGTAAAATCCTTGATTATCCAATGGATTTATTAAATTGTATATCTGCAACATGTACGACTGAGTTCTATTTGATGCAGAGTTCAAATCCTACGAGAGCCTTGTCGTAAACTAATATTCAAAAGGCATACAAGAAATTCCCAGTATACGAAAACAAACAGTAAAGCTTTAACGATAAGTTTAACGTCTTTTTCGTACTACAAGTGATATCCGGGGGACAGTTCGGTTGTGATTTGAAACGATGGCCTCCAGCTTTACAGGAAAGCGTTTAATCCTATACGCTTAGACATGACAACATTTAGAGCTATGGAATCAAAGCAAAACATATGGGGAGTTTGTGGATGGAAAATTTATTCTTGTGCACTAACAAAAGGCAGGTCCATGGCATATAAGTTTTCCAACCAATTCTATCATCAGCCTTCTTTTTTCATCTCTACATATGAATTTGGAATCAGATCGTCCAGCATCATATGTCTATTTCTTCCTTTAACTCTTTTCTTTTATTTTTCCTTCTATTACATCTTTTAGTAAGCCATACCGGCCCGTTAATAATTATGTCCTATTCAGCTTTCATATTTATCCTATTTCTAATCCATTTTCAGCTTTTATATTTGTCCTATTTCTAATCATATCTATTAACTGAACCACTCTTTCTTGTTAACCCATTTTTAAAACAAAAAACTCATACAGGCCTATAGGTAGATCGACTAATACAGTGAAAATTGCATAACACAAGCACAGATCATATTTGAACTTTCCTTGCTCTAACGATTCGGAAGCCAATACTCACCGATTACTGCAACCTTATTTATCATTTGTCATCTATTTATCATTTATCATGCAACCCAATATAGCCGTTCAGAGAATCTTTTCTGGATTGATTCTATAAGAAACCATAGATTATAACAATAGTCGAGAATCGGAGGCACAAAAACTGTGGACGCTTTAAACACATGATTTATGAACTTAAATCAATGCAGTATTATCGAATCCCTTTTCATACCTTATTGAAAATGTATTTTATATGTGATTAAACGATAAATCGCTTGTAAACTTCATTCTCAGTTCTGTCACATCTTTTGATATAGATATGGCTTAATAATTTAGATGGCAATTAAAATTATATGTTATTTTTTGGAAAGAGTAGGAAATCACTTGGCACTTTTCCACTGAAGAGCTAAGAAGCCACGGTTAGACTAACGACAGAGGGAATCAAGAGACTTTCGAAAGGTTTCACAATCATAAAGATAGTTTATTGTGGTGAACCATTTTGCAACATGAGCAAAAAAGAAAAGGGAGTTTAGTTCAGGACAGCAGGAGCTTACATGTATATCATTAACATATATATCAACTTCTATTAATGTAAATAAGGAATAGGATTGGTCCCAGAACCTTGGAGAACTCCGCTGTCAACGGTAGACCAATCTGAATAAAATCTGCCTATTCTAACTGTCTGGAGTCTGCCAGTTAAGATGTTAAAAGCCACTTCGTTATATTTCGGGTAACATCATACGCTAGCAGCTAATGTATTAACTTATTATAACTTCTCTCTCTTTTAGTGCACTGCCTACAGGCAGGTCCATGGTACATAATGCCTCCACTCTTCTCTGTCTTCCGCCTTCCTCTTCAGTTCCACATATGAGTGGGTCTTTAAATCATCTAAAAGATGATTACATAACTTACGGAATTAAAAAACCTGAGAGAGGTCAAGATAGACGGAGTCAATTTGACTCCGTGTATGTTATTAATTAAATTAGCTTAAAGACTATTAAAATATTTGAGAAGCTGTGTAATGCTTGACCTCTTAGGCATAAACCCGTATTCTTGAGAATATATGAGGTAAATTATTTTTAAATACCGTAATAGATAGTCCTTAATAATGCTTTTCATTACTTTTCATATAGGCCTAAAACATGTAGGCAAAGGAATGGAAAAACTTCTAAAAATTGGCAAACTGCTGAAAATTCATAATATAATCACATCATTAGGTATACGTTCTATTCCTTTCAGCTTATACTGTTTGGAACTCTCTGCCTAATGATCTTCATTCATATTCTACTAATTCCACTTTATGTTGTTTGTTGAAAACACTTCTCTTCCCGTCACATATATTCTTCATCTTATCTGCGCGATTTTTGATCACCCACCGGCACCGCTTGGGATCTTTTTCTTTCTCTTCAGCTCATGTTTTTAAGATCTTTTTGATTGAATTGATCTATAGTAACATATTATGGGGACGTTCCTGTTATCATCATTGTATGAGGAAATGTGCGTTTAACCTCTATTTTATTATTATTATTATTATTATTACTATTATTATTATTATTTAATTTTTATTATTTATTATTATTATTATTTTTTAATTACCCCGGTATAAGGAACCTCGGGTTTGATAAAAACAATTCATGCAATACGTGCTGAATCGCCCCCCGCCTACTCGAGGTCATCAATCGGCTTAAAAGAATTATTATTATTATTATTATTATTATTATTATTATTACTATTATTATTAAAAGTTTTCGTGATGATGAACGAAGAGCACATCGCTGGTGTAGGCGTTGTCCCTAGAGCAAGCCTGCTCAACGTTGCGAGCGAGGGGAGGTGGTCCACAGCTGAACACCCCGAATAAATTAATCTATGGATGCTCCTTCATAACATCTTTCAGGACTTCCGGAAAATCAGGTAGACCAAAGTGAGTAGTGGACCTCAAACCAGTGAACAGACTCCTGTCTGAGATCTTCTGGAAGTGGAGCTCACATGGTGGTGCGAAAGCATGGTGGTGCGAAAGACAAACTTTCCCTGGAACTGTGTGATGAAGGTGTCAACCACCACAATGTTGGAATGATCTTTCTGCTCCACCTCTCTGATGATGTCTGTCATCCACTCGAAGTTGCGCTGGGTGCGAGTCATCCAGATAAAGTAGACCATTTTGCACATCATGTCCCAATTGCCTCTCTCCGACCTGTGTGCTATATCCTTGAGCATAGAAGCGAATGGAATGACTCCAATGCCACCACCAATCAATATGGACACCTCGTATTTACTCCAGTCCTGATGTCCTAATCCATAGAGACCGTCCAGATACACCTTGGGCAGGGGTTTCTTGACCAGCTGACGGGGGTCGTAAAGCTTTCGAATATTTTTCGTCCAGGGACCCACGGCCCTGACATCTATGCTGAGGTGGTTCTCGTGCGGCACCGAGGTTAGGGTGAGGGGGTGGTACTCACAGCCGCTGTGAGACAGACAGGCTAGGCGCACCCACTGCCCTGAGCGGTACTCGAATTAAGTTAGGAGGCTTCCTTAGCTCCAGGTATGTCACGTCCGGGGAGGTAGAAGTGGGCACAGACTCCTCTCCCATCTCGCTCATCTCCAACTCAGAAATCATAGAAAATTGCTCCTCGCCAATCAGCTGACTGATGCGCTTCTGCCTCATTCCCGCAGCACCAGGCTGCTGTTGATGTAGCAGTGGCGGACCAAACTGCTGATCAGATCTCGTGGGAGCAGACTGAGCTCTACCGAGAGTCTGTATCAGAGCGTTGATCTTTATATTGGACGGACGTTTAACGTGGAACGGTGAGAGCATGTCAGCCGTGGGTTGAACGAAGCCATCCTGCGGCGGCTGAGAGGTGGCGGTGACAGGACGAAGATGAACCTGAGGATGAACCCTTCTGGGATTGATCCCTGATAAAAATTTAATTTATAATTAAATTTTTATTATTATTATTATATTGTATTTTTAGTATTTACTATTATATTATATTTATAATATTATGGCCTGTAGGCCCTATATACACGTATAATATATATATATATATATATATATATATATATATATATATATATATATAGTTAGATAAATAGTTATGGTAACAAAGTGACAACTACTTTGTTATTTTCATTTTACTTTTGTCATTTGACTTTTGGGGTAGTAGTAGAATTTTTTAGAGTAATTAAAATTTAACTAAAATTGAATTTTTATGAAATTTTGAAGTTTATACTTTAAAATGGAGAGAAATTCAGTTTAAGATATAGAGAATATATAAATGTATATAGGAATTTTAGTATAAGAGGACTATACTTTTGAAGAAGACAATGTAATTGAAAGCGATAAAATGGACCCCGATATGGTGATTAAGGAAATTTTTTTCTGCAATCCACATCATGAGGAAAGGGAAAGCAGCCGGAATAGATGATATCCCAGCAGAATTCTTGAAAATTTCGGAAGGAGAAACACTCAATAAATTAGTGGACGTATGTATGAAAGTTTACAGTACAGGTATTTAGCCAGACGACTTACTTAAATCTGTGATTATCTCAATTCCCAATAAGCCAATGATGTGTAGTGTTCGGAATACAGAACAATCTATTTAATAGATCAATTAGATCTTATATATTAGCCTCAAAGATCTTGTAAAAGATAACAAATAAATGCATTCAATCGAAAACAGATATGATACTGAGCAAGACACAATTTAGTTTTAGAAAAGGATGCGGTACAAAAGAAACAATAGGTAGAGTGCGGGTCCTTTATGCATGAAGCTTAGAAAATGGAAATATTATTTTTATATGCTCTTTGGACGTTGAGAAGGCCTTTGACAGGATTGATTGGATAACGATGTTGAATATCTTGAATAGGAATTGACTGGAAAGAGAGAAGACTAATTTTTAACTTGTACAGGAATCAAAGAACAGTAATCAAAATCCAACAAGAATACCCGGAAGAAGGTGAAATAGGAAGTAGAGTACGACAACGTTGTAGCATTTTGTCGCAACTGTTTAACATTTACGCTGAGTCAATGATGGAGGAAGCCATGGGAGACATACATGAATGAATAAAATTAGCAGTAAACTTCTTACAAGATGTAAGATTTGCGGATGACCAAGAAATATAGCGTACAGCGAGACTGGACTGCAGAAGATAATGGATAGTCTGAGTGACACGGCATTGAAATATGGAATGAAGATTTACATAAAAAAGAAAAAAGTGATGAGAGTGTCTCATAATAAAAGGGAAGTTAATATTTTCATGTATAAAATCATCTACTGACTGTGATTCGCTTAAACAAAGTATAACTATTATCCTTCATTGGGCTAAAGAATGGCAATTGGAGCTTGCTTGCAACAAATGCCAAGTTATATCTTCCTGTAATAGTAGAGGTCCTTTAATAGAGTATAAATACAAACTAGGTTCAGCCTCCTTGCTAAGAGTGGATAAGGTTACTGACTTAGGAATCCTCGTTCACATGGTCTTTCCTTTTCATCACATATCCAGTCCCTGTATAATATGGCACGCAGAAAGCCGCAATTATACTAAATTCCTGCCAGTTAAAAGATAAAACCTTGCTGTTGAAAGCTTTCACTGTATTTGTCCGCCCAATATTTTAGTACTGTTCAAATCGTTGGTCACCCTATCGAAGCAAGATATTGACCTAATGGAATGAGTAGAAAAAAATTTACCAAACGACTTTTTGGACTTAAAGATCATCCTTACCCTCATAGATTAAATTACTTGATGGCGAACAAATTGAACTACGTCGCGTTAAATTGTACCTTAGCACCTATTAGAAAATAATTAACCGTTTGCTTGATTTGCCAATTTAGGACTTTTTTCTATTAAAAACTTAATCACAAGAAACAATTGTGCCACTATTTATACTAAACCCCTTATATGTAACGCTGAACGTTACCACTTTAAAAATAGATGTATTGGCCTAAGCCAATGGAACCAACTACGGTCTAGCACAGTAAATACTCCCTCTGAAAATTCGTTTAAGAAATGGCTTACCGAAACTAATCTTAGAAAATTTATGAAAAACTGCTACGCGCTTTGACATTATATTTTAACCTATTATTGTTCGTGTTAAATTGTTTAGCTAATAGCGTTATTCTGTTGTTTTAATATTACTCAAAATCACATAAGTTAATTCGAGTGATATTTGATAATGGGATTTAAGGACTTTTTAATTTATAACTTCACACATAATTCACTGTAATATTAAATGTTATTTATCTCTCAACTATTTTATGGGACTCAATGGAATAAATTAATATATTTATCTGATATACGTATGTTTTAATGCTTATATAATTTGGTTTCTACGATTATCCTCTCGAAATATGTAAGTGCCTCACCAAGGCCTTTAATTCCGTTCATATATTGTTTTCTTCTAATTTTAAACAATTGTACTGAACTCATGTGGAATGAGAGTAATAAATGAATGAATACAAAAATAAATAATGTAGCAGTTTAGCGTAATCGCTTCCCTGAATTTGAAACTAATGTCGAAGCACAAAACTCACTTAAAGTAATTTATAAAGCGATCCTTGACCGCTTGATGGATAATTAATACACGTGTTCGTTCCAGAGCACTTGCTTCGGGACTTGCCTTACGAAAAAAAACTTTACAAAACAGTATTATTGTGGTATGTTTTTGTGCTAAAGAATTGGCTCTGATGTAATAAGTGTCTATAGTATCATGTGTTTATAATGGAGTATTCGAATCTTTACTGGAATACTAGAAACGAGAGAAACGTTATATAAAAGGTTTAGGGCCTTTTATTAAAATATGGCATCTTTCGATAGCACAAAAGCCACTATAAACATACATTTTAAAAAGACAGACATTTTAAACGACAAATGAATAAAGTAAAATACTTAGCCAGCCAGCAAGAATACTCAGAAGAAGGTGATATATGACGTGGAGTAAGACAAGGTTGTAGCATTTCGCCGCTGCTGTTTAACATTTACGCTGAGGCAATGATGGAGGAATCCATGGATGACTTGGAAGAAGGAATAAAAGTAGGAGGGAATTAGTTAAAAGATGTACGATTTACAGATGACCAAGGAATGGTAGCGGGCAGCAAGATTGGATTGCAGAAGGTAATGGATAAGCTGATTGTTGCGGCCCTACGATATGGCATGAAGATTAATATGAAAAAGACGAAGGTTATGAGAGTGTCCAATAATAAAGGTGAAGTTAATATCACAATAAAAGGTACGAAATTGGAACAGGTAAGGAGTTTCAAATATTTGGGTCATACCATAACCGATGATGGGAAATGTGAGACAGAAATATGCAGTAGGATTGCACAAGCAAAAGCGCCCCTTGGTAGTAGAAAAAACTATTAACAAAAAGTCTAAAGAAAGACACAAAGATAAACATAGTGAAAACTTTGTTCTGGACCACGCTATTATATGGATGTGAAACATGGACCTTAAGAAGGGAAGATATTAGGAAACTGGAGGCATTGGAAATGTGGATTTGGAGAAGAATGGAGAGGATTAGTTGGACTCAAAAGGTTACAAATGAGGAAGTTCTGGAGAGAGTTGGCACAGATAGACAGTTGATAAATGTATTAAGAAATAGGAAGAAGAGATGGATAGGACACATTCTAAGGGGGGAAGGTCTATTAAAAGAGGTCATAGAACAGCAACAACAACAACAATACGATTAGAGTGTTACTGTTGTCCATGACAACATTGAGCACTTTGAAACCAAATCAAAGCCGATGAGCAGAATGAGGTGTTCATAGACGGTGCGAGCCAAAATCCGGGTAGTCAGTCCAAGGAAGGGTACTAGCGGAATGGAGGTTTATATGTTGGTCTCAGTTCGTGGACGTTTGATGGATAGGAAAAGTCAAAGAGAAAAGCTTTCAATCGTCTATGAAACTGTTCGTAAAGTAGGAACGGCTGATCAGGAATTGATGAAGGGGTGCGCAGAGTGGAAGGAAGATAATTCCAGATCTGCGGGGCAGCATGCTGGAAGGAGCGCATAGACTGCTTTCTGCGTGAAGGAATGCTCGGTCTCTCTGGAGTAACTAACTTAGAGGATCTGGTAGACGACTGCCTGGAGGTAGGGTACCCCACTTGTAGTAAGTGGGACATGTAACTATTACCGGGAGTGGTGATGGACTTATGACTTAGAGAAACTGTCTTGTTTAAAATTCGTTCTCTAAATTTAAGCCAGTGCATAGACTTGAGGATTGGTGTGACATGAGAATATTTGGAGCTACGAAAGACTGCACGTGCAAGGTAGAACGGAAAGTAGAACGGAGAACGGTAGAAGGTAGAACGGAAGGAAAAAGAGGCAGGGGCAGGCCGAGCTTGGATATGTTCGATGATTTTAAAAATCCACTCATATGTGGAAAATTAAAGCTAAAAAAGGTAAGGTTAACTTCAGTTTCCTCACTGGAAAGCGATGTCAGTGATGGGCGAGCCCTGGATTTGAACCCCGCACATACTGATCCGCGGTCGAGTATCTTACCGGCATCGCCATTGGCTGCTCCAACCAACATGAAGAGGAAAGCGGAAGACAGAGAAGCGTGGAGGCACTATACACCATGGACCTGTATTTACAGTGCACTAAGAGGGGAAGAGCTTAAATAATTTGTCGCACGTAATATCGAAGCATGTTTATTTGATTTTTACTTGATAATTATTTTATGTTATAGATACACTGCAAGAGCCGAGGTGCATCAGTACCTTTTTTGAATGTTCAAAAGGTTCGAGGAATATTTTTGGTTTACTAAACGCAACGGAATACGAATTCATTGGAGCCTGTGATTTGTTAGTATTAATGTAACGTTTAATAGTATTATACTCAATACAAGTTCATTTGTTGACTTTGATAGTACAAAAAATACAATGAATACTAGAAAGAAGCACTTTACCGTCATTTGATTCCATGAATTTCAGATCAAGTAGGCCTACGTGAAAAATTATGGTTTTCTTTCTCTTCTGAAGTAGATGTAGTTGACTTCTTAAACAGTATGTACAAATGCAAGAGGAACCAACATCGTAGTTACTTATTAAACAGAATGTACAAATGCAAGAGGATTTTTATTCAGCGCTATAATCAATGGTTTCACATATTAATTAAGCATCGCATGTGTTATATATCTTCTGAGCTTACTTTCTGTTCTGGCAGCTATCGTTTTTCTTCCTCTTAATTATTATTTATTAGTACCTAAATCGGTTTCTCTGTTACAGCGCAGTACATTACAATAACCCTCTAAAATATCGATATTTATGTGACTGACTGAAATGAGTTATGAACCAGTAGTCCTCACGATTGTGAGGGTATCCCGTATCAATGCGAAAATATTTGCTCCAAATTACTCAGGTTATTAATCATAAAATTTAATTTACTTCATTCTTATTCACAGATGTGATATGTTTACTTTAGTTCTGTACTAAATTAATATTTTTAAGCCAAAGACACATTTTCCCGATGTACCCGTAGTCATAAAGAAGAATAGTCCAAGTTAGGGACCAACATGTATAAAAGTAAAGCAGTATACATCTGGTGCATGCATTACAAAGTGACGAAAGTGGGAGTAGATTTTATTTACAATCGAAGAGATTCTAATGAAATTTAACATTTATGCCAGTGTTTGGTTTATTTTGGTAAAATTTAATGTTTTAACACACTTATAAATTATGATCAGTAGCCTAGGTATTAAATTAACAATATATGCCTAATACCCACAGAGCACTATGTATTTCAAGAGATTCCCTTAATTCGAGACGGCTTTATTTAGTTCTGTACTAAATGTCTTGCGTATATATGATATTTTAAAAAATATATATATATACATTATACATATTATATTTTTTTTTTTTTTTTTACAATTTGAATTTGAATCTTCTCTTCGTGTGCCTCAATTTGTTAATTTATTCTTGATTGATATATTTCTGCAGTTGGGAGAAAAATGTAACGTCATGTATTAGAAATGGCGGATGTCTCAATGATAGTGATTGGGCTCATGATACTTGGCGGTTCGAGTATACTTCAAGAATCATCACTTGCTCCAGACGTGCAGGTAAGATCCTAACATGCGCTTCCCGGTAGGAATATGACCAACCAATACGTATGTGCAGTAACTCAATGAACCGGCGATAGTTTACATTCCTAATTTCCAACTGAGAACCCAAACCCTAAACCCCTAACCCTAAATCTTAACCTAATCCTAACATTTAAAAATTTAAGAGATAAATTCAAGATAGGCTAACAAAGGTGATGCGAGCGGGAATGGAAAATGAGATGTTAAGTATTAACCTTTCCTTACCAGGATTATTTTTTGAAACCTGAATAAAAATTACGCTATTGGTCAATTTGCATACAAAGCATTCTGGGTAATTGGTGTCTCTCGCATCAAAACTGCAAGAACGTCTTAGTTGCGTATGTGGACTTTCAAGTACCGCTGGTAAGGTAAGGGGGTGTTATTGAAAATCATAGCTAAAACTTGTAATAGGACGAGGACTTCAAAGTATCAGCGGTAAGGAAATGGTTAAAGCCCGACGCTCTAACCACTATACCATGGCAGCTCTCGATCAGCTAGTGCTTAAAATATATTTATAATCGGTCATAATATTATTAACAACGAAAATTTATATAGTAGTGTCATGTCCGAACTCGGTCTTCGAGACTGCTTTTCAGATAGAGTTCAATAGTAATAATAAGCAAAATAACAATTACATTTAAATTAATATCTAAACTATGTAAAAAATGTATGCATGTATGTGGAATTTTATACTATCAGGCAATACTCATTCATGTCTTCATATACAAAATACCAATAATAAACATACATACGTATCATGTAGAAAATCTAAGCGACCACATTAATGTTTTGACACCACGACGGAAAGCTAAATAATTACTTTACAGTATCTTTAAGGCGCTACCCCAAGCTATTGTTAATAAGATACTTCACACGTTTCTGGAAAGGTTGCAGTCATGCAATTCGGATCAATGTAGATATTTGGAACAGTTATTTCGTTCAAATACATTTTTAATAAATGAACCGAACAGTACTTTTTAGGTCCAACAAATGCTAATAATTTTAATGTGACCAATTGAGAAATTCAGTTGTGAAAAGCATGATTGATGTGAAAATAGCGTATAACTCATATAAGCGTGTAGTGTAGATAAAACATATAATGCTTAATAAATTGTAAGTTGGTTTGTGATAAAATATTGAGTGAACAGTGATGCTTTCAAATGTAGACCCTATATATGATCAAGGCTACTGACAAACTTGCTAGAAATCGCTTTGTTAACGGACACAATGAAACCCAATCGGATGAATTATTTACACACTAATTATTGTCGGGGATTTAGCGCACTCAGTTAAGCTGCGCGTCAGTTGAACAAAGTAAAGCCACGCTGCACGCGGTTAGTAAATTGTGGGCGACCACTTTGGAAGACCGCGTGTAGACATCTTTGAAAGTTAACAATCCCCAGGGTGTTGGAGGTTATTCTTAAATCCGCGCCGGCTGCTATTGGAGCCCCAACAAAAGGCAACGATTACTAATAACCATGGAAAGGAATGGAGGAAATAACGAAAACTACAAAAATAAAAACTTAAGAAAGGAAACACTGTAAACATATGCGGTATGTCATGTCTGCCTGCCTGCCTGCATGCCTATACGGTATAATAAAAATAATAAAAAAACTAGCTGACCCGGTGGACTTCGAACCGCCTATCAACAATATCTATCTTTTAATCTATCTGTCAGTCTGTCAGTCTGTCAGTCTGTCAGTCTGTCAGTCTGTCAGTCTGTCAGTCTGTCAGTCTGTCAGTCTGTCAGTCTGTCAGTCTGTCAGTCTGTCAGTCTGTCAGCCAGCCAGCCAGCCAGCCAGCCAGCCACTGCCTGCCTATATATCTATCATCTATCTATCTATCTATCTATCTATCTATCTCTATCTAGTATCTTATCTATCTATCTCTATCTCATCTATCTATCTATCAATCGATCTACTATCTATCTATCTATCTAATCTATCTATCTATCCTATCTATCTCATCTATCTATCTATCTATCTATCTATCTATCTATCTATCTATCTATCTATCTATCTATCTATCTATCTATCTATCTATCTATCTATCTATCTATCTATCTATCTATCTATCTATCTATCTATCTATCTATCTATCTATCTATCTATCTATCTATCTATCTATCTATCTATCTATCTATCTATCTCTATCTATCTATCTATCTATCTATCTATCTATCTAATCTATCTATCTATCTATCTATCTATCTATCTATAGATCTATCTATCTATCTATCTATCTATCTATCTATCTATCTATCTATCTATCTATCTATCTATCTATCTATCTATCTATCTATCTATCTATCTATCTATCTATCTATCTATCTATCTATCTATCTATCTATCTATCTATCTATCTATCTATCTATCTATCTATCTATCTATCTATCTATCTATCTATCTATCTATCTATCTATCTATCTATCTATCTATCTATCTATCTATCTATCTATCTATCTATCTATCTATCTATCTATCTATCTAGCTATCTATCTATCTATCTATCTATCTATCTATCTATCTATCTATCTATCTATCTATCTATCTATCTATCTATCTATCTATCTATCTATCTATCTATCTATCTATCTATCTATCTATCTATCTATCTATCTATCTATCTATCTATCTAGCTATCTATCTATCTAGCTATCTATCTAGCTATCTATCTAGCTATCTATCTAGCTATCTATCTAGCTATCTATCTATCTATCACCCAAACGGTGGTAGGGGGTTTGGCGGAAATTTTTTTAAAATTAAACAAACCCGACTTTATTTGATATATTAAGATTTTAAAAAAATACACAACTTTTAATCCCAAGAAACTTATAACATCAAACTTTAAAAAATAAAAGAACTCTAGCCGGAATCGAACCCCAGACCACATAATCTAAAGTCTAGTACCTATACCGCTGACCCATCAATGCTTTCGTGTGAAGGAAGTTGAATAGATGATGTCAACATATCGTATTATAAAATCGAAAACTACATAGATGTAAGTGACTCGTCAGATGGGAGCATGGTATAGTTATGGCATATTTTAAATTTTATTTTTTTTACCGTTAGCTCATTACTTTTCAATATTTTATTGGCTACTATGCAGGGGCTGTTGGAGACGAATACAAAATGTCCGAGATCATTAAAATCTGTCCAGCCGTTCTTGAGTTATAAGAGACATTACGAACACGACTTTGCTTTATATATACATATATATATATATATATATATATAATCACTATATATATATATATATATATATATATATATATATATAGTGATTAGCAATATATCTATCTATCTATCTATCTATAGAACAATTACATATGTTATTTTGCATATATATTGCAATTTTTATAGCAATTACTTCAATTATCAGGTATATGCGAGATGCCATGAACACGACTGTCCATTAAGAGCATAGAAATTATAGAAGGACCTTTTCAAAGGGTCATCTTCCACGTTCCAGAACCAATGATCTAGAATGCTGGGTACTTAAGCTGTGGGTAGCGACCCTAGGATGGTCGAGGATGTTCGCCAAGGCCTTCAAAAACATTAACCTTTATATTGATTTGAATATAATTTTCAGTTATTTATAATTTTATACGAACACTTCATTAGGGCCAGTTATATAAGTTTTACACTGCAGTCTTTACTGCCAACATGAGGACGTACATTTATTGCTGCGCAAAGGTAAGGTGAATATTATGGGGAAGGTTTTTCAAATAGTTTTTAAAAATAAATTTTTAACTGGAAAATGAAGTAAACCTACTTGTTTCCCGGTCGAACAAGAATTCCAATCAGTCGTTCACTAACAGATTGCGTGACTCATCAGTCTTTATTGTCAAAGCAGCCCCCTCTGATTGACATATTTTGGTGTATTCAACGACTTCATCAGAAGGAAGAAAAAATAAGCCTTTTTCGGCACACAGTTAAAATAACAGCATTTACGAAGAAATTGAAGCTATGGAAAACGCATATAGAAGAAGGTAGGAGAAACATGTTTTCTTATCTATCAGATATCCACCCAGAAGCAAAAGCTGCTGCCATATATCAACTTCCATCGCCACTGTAATCGATAAACGTTTAAATTTGCCTTTCAACAAATTTTAGCAGTATTTATTGAGAGAGCCAAACTTCGAACTTCAGTGTATTAGAAATCGATGAAGATGTCAGTCTACTATCACTTTGTGCAGAATCTGATGCAAAATTAATAGAACTTTCGAATGATTAGTCGTTGCCAATGAATTTGACGCTGTGAGACTTAGATTTTACGATTTATGAGACTTCGGAATGTCAAAAATTATTAGAAATAGCATTATAAACACTGCTATTCCTTAATACCATTTATCTTAAATGTACTTGTATAATGTAGTTTTCAGTTTTATATTGAACTATGTGTTACTAATATTAATTGGTTTTAGTCAAGAGCCCGATGAGTCGTAAACAAGGATATAATTGCTTCCTGACTCTGTAATGTTATGTTATGTTATGTTATCTTTGCGAAAGCGATTTATGCAGTAACTGCTATGAAAACAAAGTACAGAGCTAGTCTGGCTATACTGATGTTCTAGTGCTTTTTGTGTCTGTCACTACGTAATTTCTCATTGCATTGATCTCCTCATTATGGGCGCTAAGTAAGCGCATCCATTCCACTGGTAACACTTCACTACTCAACCTACGTCTAATTAGTCGATAACAGGTAGTTTTTATTGCCGTAACTGATTGTAGTTAATAAGTATTTGATAAATAGTAAACCACATGTTAAGGTGACGGTTAAGTTTGTTCCAGAAGAAGTTTAAATTAATATATTGCTAAATTGTTATTATTGCATCTTAAACATTTAATCATATAACCATAAATCAACTATTAGACATCTATTGAAATACTATAACAATAATTGTAACCATGACATTAGTAAATAGAAAATTAGGAGAAATCTGATTTACAATCCTTATTAATAACTCTATGGTGTTTGTCGCCGGTTTTAACATTTTAGTGGACATACATGACATAAAGTTTCAGAACCTCTAGAAACACACGACATATATAATAATAATAATAATAATAATAATAATAATAATAATAAAGGTCAAACGTCCGTTTCCTCATACAAGGATGATGTCAGGGACGTCCCCCCATCACATGTCACTACAATCGATTCACCCCAAACGATCTGAAAAAACACGTGCTGAAGAGAAATAAAAGATCCTAAACAGTGCCGGTCCGGTGATAAAAAAAGCAGTCAGGCAAGATTAAATAAAATCTATGGTGGGAAGAGATGTGTTTTCAACTTAGAACGGGAAGTAGAAGTAGTAGAACATGAGCGAAGATCAGGAGGCAGAGAGTTCCAAACAGTAGGAGCGGAGAAAGAAAATGAACGTCTACCTAACGAAGTGAGAATATTAGGAATTTTGAGCAGTTTGGTATCGGAAGAACGAAGCGTACGAATAGATTGATAATGGATTAGGAGATCAGAAAGGTAAGAAGGTTTACCAAAAAAAAGTGTTTTGAAAGTTAACAGAACAATTTAATACTTAATTCTTTGAACTACGGGAAGCCAATGAAGGTAATTAAGCAAGGAACTGGAGGTGGTCTGATGCCTCGAGGATCGACAGATAACATGTGCTAGAGTATTCTGAATGCGTTGCAAACGCATGAGTGAAGAAGAAGGTAAACCATATAGCAATGAATTGCTGTAGTCATGTTTAGAATGAACTATTGAGTTATCATGAATTATAGATGAATTTTTATCAAGAGATGACCGTATCTGTCTGATTTGACGAATCTGGAAGAAAGATGAACGACAGACAGATGAGATATGGGATTTAAACTCTAGATTTTCGTCAAATATGACACTAAGGTTTTTAGCCTTGGGATTAGGAGAGAGAGCAGAATTTTGAAAGTAGATGGAGGAATTAGCAATTTTGGTTCTTTGCTGGGGAGTACCGATTAAAAGATATTCGGTTTTAGAGGGGTTGACAGAGAGACGATTATTGCAAAACCATGAATAAACTTTGTCAAGAACAGATGAAAGGTGTAGCAATTTCAAGTCAGAAACTGAGCTAGAAAATGAGAAGTACAGCTGTGTATCATCAGCGTAGATATGAAATGTTACTGAAGCATTGTCTGAAACATAACTGAGTGGGGTAGTGTAGAAGGAAAAAAGTAAAGGTCCAAGTACAGATCCTTGGGGAACACCACGAAGAAGAGGTAGTTCAGGGGAGCGTTCGTTGTCTATAGTAACAGATTGATTGCGACCAGAAAGATAGGAGATCAGAGGGAAAGCGGAATCAGAGATAAGAAAGCGCGTTTTAAGTATACTGGTAAGAATGTTATGATCGATCGTGTCGAAGGCAGCCGAAAGTTCAAGTAGTACAAGGGCGGATACCTTTTGAGAGTTTAAGGCTAAGCAAAGGTCATTATGAATGCTGAGCAAGGCAGTTTCAGTGGAGTGAAGCTTTCGATATGCAGATTGAAAACAAGATAGAGAAGGCAATATGTCAATATTTCAGTACTTCAATATGTCACTTTTCGGTCACTGAATCAGTGACTCTAGACTATGCACATGTTAAACTAGAACTCAGAGTTCAATAGCCGGTCATTAAGCAAACTGATACAATTGAATAGAGTCGAAAATAAATAAATGATTGTATATTTTAAATACAGACTAAGCGCAAGACTTTGTAGAAATTGTTACAATTGTTATGAGTTTTATATTATTGTAAATAATTTTAGACTTTTGGCAGCACAGACTATGTTGGGCAAGAGTACTGTCCTCGGATTCAAGTGATAAGAAATTGGCTACTTGCTATGAAAAGCATAACATGACTCACGAGGCCAAGAATCTAACTTGCGAGTACGCTTTGAATTTATTATTATCGTTATTAATTGTACTTATTTGTCAAATTTATAAATTATATTAATTATCATATCAAAGGACTAATAAAATGTAATTATATAGTAATGCTAAAAGTTTAAAGTCTGTTTCCTCATACAAGGCTGATGTTAGTGTCGTCCCCCATCACATGTCACTACAGATCGATTCAACCCAAATGATATAAAAATATGGGCTGAAGATAAATAAAAGATCATAAACATTGAATATCGATGAAAAAAAACTAGCCAGAGAAGATGAAAAATCTAAGACGGGAAGATGTGTGCTTTTAACCTACAACGTTAGGTGGCAGTAGTAGAACATGAGCGAAGATCAGGAGGCAGAGAGTTCCAGACTGTAGGAGCTGAAAAATAAAATGAACGTCTACCTAATGAGCGAGAATATTCGGATTTTTGAGCAGCTTGTCATCGGAAGAATGATGCTTACGATAATGTTGTTATTGGGTTAGGAGGTCAGAGAGGTATGAAGGTCTACCAAGGATAATTAAGTGTTTTGAAAGTTAACAGAGCAAGTATGTACATAATTCTTTGAACCACAGGAAGCCAAGGAAGTTTATTAAGTAAGGAACTAAAGTTGGCAAATAGGTAGAAGAGGACGGTACTGGAGACTGAGTGGACTTTGGTCTACAATGATGACATCAGCACTTTTATTTGCTATTGTCAGAACTTTTTTGTCAGCACCTTTTTGTCAGCACATTATTTTGTCAGCACATTATTTTGTCAGCACTTTTTTGTTTACTTCAGCATATATCTCTGTTTGCATATTTGTTATATGCGTTATTAAGTGTGTATGTACCGATCTGTATCCATTTTTGTACACTAGTATACCTACCAGTATGTCTTTTTACACGCAGTATGCTTTTTGTGCATATAGCACAGCGCGCAATAACGCACGGTGCTTAGCGACTGTGTGATTAGTACTCGTCAACTTCAAACAGTAGCCACTGTGTGATTAGTACACGTCAACTTCAAACAGTAGCCACTGTGTGATTAGTACACGTCAACTTCCAACAGGGGACTCCGAGCTAACGCAGAGGCATATTGCGATTGTGCAGGAGTTCCATACGTTATGTTTACGTTTAGACGAGTGCAAGGTAAACAGATGGTCCCCATTACTGCGCAGCAGGGAAGGCAAGTCCGCATGTCGTTGACCACGAGCGTGTTTCGGCCTATTACTCATCGATAATTGCAGCGCATACGTTATGCAAACGACTAGAAAAGTTTAAGGTAATCATCAGATGATTTGCTTAAAACAGCTGATCGTAGCAATATCGTTGAATACATGCATCTCTAACGCAAAGTGTCAGTGCTTGGTGCTCCCGCTCTCCAACGTCCCCCTTCAGAGTCAGAGAAAGAGGAGGGGAGAGAGAGAGTGAGAGAGAAAGAGATAGGGAGAGAGAAAAGGGATAAGATATTTAAATCTGGAAAATAAAACAATTAGAATAATGCAACATATTGCAGAGAGGCCTAATTGTATGTAATAAATCTTACGTAAATTCCGTAAAAATAACTGTATAGACTACTAGTTTAATTCTGTAGAGAAGGTGCAAGGGAGTGCGATGGATTGAGTAAGAAGGGTTGTCGTTACGGAAACGCTGGTAAAGCTAGTATTAACGTCAGTTTTGAACCCTGCACATGCTGATCCGCGGTGGAGTATCTTACCTATATCACCACTGAAAATGATTGTGTGAGAAAGAGATGTAAAAGAGAGATAGATTGAGAGATTGACAGAGAGAGTGGGAGAGAGAAAGAGTGGAAGAGAGTACAGTCCAAGTGTAGTGCTGTTTCAATTATTCTACTTCTGATGCAATATCGAACGTTATGTACGTATTAAATATTGCATAATTTATGTAAAATAACATTATACTAGGACGCATAAATATAGATATTCGGTCCTTATGCGGCGGCGAGAGAGGCGGAAGGGATTAGAGGGCGGCTCTTTTATGTGATGGGGCGGCTTTTCAGTATAGGAAGTTCGGTTCCCTATCGGATGCCTGTGAGACGGCCACTGGAAGGGGGCGGCGCAGAGCGGGAGCCCCAAGCACTGACTCATTGTGTTAGAGACGTATGTATTCAGCGATATTGCTACGATCCGCTGTTTTAAGTAAAATTATCTGCTGATTACTATAAACTTTTCTAGTCGTATACATTCCAATAAGTATGTATTATATGTATGTGTTATAATTATCTAAGAGTGATTGGCCGACAGACGCTCGTGACGCACTAACGCTCAAAGACATGCGGACTAGCCTCCCCTGCTGCGCAGTAATGGGTGCCATCTGACTAACTTACACTAGTCTAAACGTAAACATAACGTATAGAACGATGCCGCAACCGCAATAGGCCTCTGCGGCAGCTCGGCGTCCCCTGTTTGAAGTTGATGAGTACTAGTCACACAGTCGCTAAGCACCGTGCGTTATTGCGCGCTGTGCTATATGCACAAAAAGCATACTGCGTGTAGAAACACATACTGAGTGGCATACTCGTGTACAAAATGGATGCAGATAGGTACATACAAACTTACTAATGCAAACAGACGGAAATTTATGCTAACGTAAACAAAAATACGTGCTGAAAAAATAAAGTGCTGATAAAAAAAGTGCTGACAAAAAAGTGCTGACAATAACCAATAAAACTGCTGATGTCATCATTGTGGACCAAAGTACACTCAGTCTACCGTACCGTCCTCTTCTACCTACTGTAACATGAAGCCCTAAGGATCGACAGTCAACACGTGCTAGAGAATTCGGAACGAGTTGCAAACGCAGGAGAGAAGAAGTTAGGCCATATAGCAACGAGGTTAGTAATCAAGTTTAGAAAGAACTATTGAGTTGGCAAGGGTTATCGATACGTTTTTTATCGAGAGATGATCGTACCGGCCTCATTTGACGGATCTGAACGAAAGACGAACGACAGACAGATAAATATGAGAGTAGGAGTCGATGTTTTAATCAAATATGACACCAAAAGTTTTAGCATTGGGAGTGAGAGCAAGATTTTGAAAATAGACTGAAAAATAGGTACGTCATAGGAAATGTTATAGCATAAAAATATTATAGTATAAATACTGTGCATAACAATATAGTAGCAAAAAGGTTTGTTGTTGATGCTTTAGATCCCTTTTATGTGGAACATAATTTTTTCTTTGTTATAGTAATTACGGTTTTCACATTAACAACATCTGAATGCAATAGTTAGACAATAAATACTAAGTGGGGGTAAACAAATGGCAATAAGCAAAAACTGCAATTATATATATACATGTATATATATATATATATATATATATATATATATATATACATATATATATGTATATATATATATACATGTATATATATATATAAATATATATATACATATATATATGTATATATATATATATATGTATATATATATATATATATATATATATATATATATATATATATATATATATATATAAATGTATACATATCTGGAGCCAGTGGCGAAGTCGTTAAGATACTCGACCGCGGATGTGATGGTGCGGGTTCAAATCCTGGGCTCGCCCATCACTGACATCGCTTTCGAGTGAGGAAACTGACGTTAACCTTAGCATTTTCTTTCCTATACATATACTGTATATATATATATATATATATATATATATATATATATATATATATATATATATATCTCTTCAGTGACTGCCAAGTGGCAAGTTCAAGGTACAAATTGATACTCAAAGTCCGTTTTCTCGCTCCATAAGAGCACTCCTTAGATCAACACGTTAGCCCCTTAACAAAGTTATTTGCCTTTTCCTTACCTTATGTAGCCTATAGCTTGGGAAAAATATGGCTTCTGAGGTGGTTTCCCGTTGCATTCCTCTCAGTTAGGTGGATTAATTACAATTTAATCCTGGGGGTAAACAAATGGCAATAAGCAAAAACTGCAATTATATATACATGTATAAATATATATATATATATATATATATATATATATATATATATATATATATATATATATATATATATATATATATATGCTACAATATTGTTATACTATAATATTTATACTATAATATTTTTATGCTATAATATTTCCTATGGCATACCTATTTTTCAGTCTATTAATTTAAAAAGAAATTTAAGCCAATATTCCTTATCCAGACAGCCTCTGCCTAAAAATCCTGCCATTTCGCCTCCTATGATCTCTACTAGTAGACGTTCCGCCTTAGAATGTGTCCTATCCCACTTTTTTCCTACTTCTTAAAGCATTTATCAACTTTCTATCTTTACCAACTATCTCCAGAACTCCCTCATTTGTAACTTTTTAAGTCCAGCTATCCTTTTCATTCTTCTCCTTATCTGCATTTACAGTGTCGCTAGTTTTCTTATATCATCCTTCCTAAAGGTCCATGTTAATCATATTTTTAGTTTACCATTATTATGTTATAGGAAAAACTGTGAATTCAAACTCTTGAATAATTCCTGATAACTAAAGTAATAGCTATAGTTTTTAAGGTCTGAATTAAATGTGAACATCTTTTAAGTCCACATTATTGCTACTTCGTTTTATTCTTCGACATTGCTCTCGCATACTGGATGGACTGCAGACATTAAATAAAAACCTATGTAGGCCTATTGAAACTGACAATTATCATACCACTGTCAGACATGAAGAGTTAATGGCAAAAGACGTTGTAATTAATGGACACGTACATTTGAGTATTTCAGGTTTCGTAAAGTTGGCACGATCTGTTTCGGTGAACTGATTGAAGAAGACTGTGGGTCTACTGCAGCAAACGCCATAAAGCAGATTTTTTACCGCATTTTTAGAGAGTGGGAACAGGGAGAAACCGTTAAGTGTTGGCTAGGTTAGTTTTCATCATTTAATTCAATCAGATGCGAAGTTAATTTATGGAAGTGCGAATGTTAAATTTGTTTTACCATATTTTGGCTATTTAACATATTTTCAAATCAATAAATAACAGAAATAATAGACTAAACAATATTACATTTTAGTAAACAATAATAGGCCTATAGGCATCCATATCAGTGAGAGAATTTAGCTGTAAATTGCAAAACAAACCTTATACTAGAAATGTGGGAATGACAAAAAGTTATTAAATTGGAGCTGATGAGGACTAAAAGCCACATAGGCCTGTAATATTTTTCACTAGTATAATAGCCCTTCTTCGTATACCATTTAATCGCCTAATTGGTCGCTAATGCCGAGATCGATTGCAAATTGTGTATTTTTACAAAATAGTAAAATATCATTGGCCATATATATATATATTTGTTTTTCCATATTTCATATATATATGTATATATATATATATATATATATATATATATATATATATATATATATATATATATATATATACTTGTTTTGCAACTCAACTCATGTCAATGCCGAGATCGATTGCAAATTGTGTATTTTTACAAAATAGTAAAATGTCATTGGCCATATATATATATATATATATATATATATATATATATATATATATATATATATATATATACTTGTTTTGCCACTCATATATTGCAGATAGGGCCTAATTCTAACAGAATAGTTAATTGCTCCATTCAGGCCGATATATAATTAAAAAAGCGCAGTAGTTTCACTTTAATTACCCTTAAATTGATTAAATCTTGAATTAAACTAGCAGAATAGGCTTATATCAGAAATGTTATTTATAATTGCTTAAATTCGGATATGCATTCCAATTACTTTATCGTCATGTTAAATGCGGTCAAATATATTCCTACCATAAAAATTAGTATCAAATCAGTTATAGAACAAATGTGCTTTAAAAAATAATTATATTCACTTGCTTGAAAAATTTCCTCTAATGTTATTAGCAGTTACTCATGAGTTGACAGTGAATTATAGTCATTTTGTTTTAATGTAAAGCGCTGTCTATCCTAATTTTTATCCTCTTTTATTCTCTATATCTTTAGCTCTCAGACAACTCTAGACTTCAAGATTTGATAGATAATCTCGAAGTTCGATTGCTATAATTATCGGCACATAAATAGACTATAGCGCCATTTTATGCATAGGTCCAACATAATTCAATGTAGATAATTAATGTTACTGCTTTTTATTAAGTATATCCTTTACTGTTCCATGCATCTATGGTTATGTTAAAAATCAATTATATTGAGCATTGATTAAAAATTATGGTGAATGGACTGATTTCATTATTCGTTAACTTCGATGCACTTCTTCAGCTTTGCCTATTACACTGATGGCCTGGTTTGCCTATTTCAGATGAAGACCGTTCTAATTTTGCCTCAAGCTGTCATCATCAAGTATCTGCCTTTTTGATTCTGTGTCTGACATTTCTTCTAATATTTCATCAATCACGTTAAATTAGCCCTCATGTGGAGATATGGATAATCTAACTTTGCAAATTAAAAAAACTTCTATGTTTAATTTGCATATGTAAATGGCTCATGCTTATAACACATGAGTTCAATTAATTAATAGTTCCTTGTTTCAATAAATTATAATCATATGTCATATTAGTTTTTATCAATAGGAAAGAATATTTAACCGAGGCTGTTGGAAATTTGAACTTACAGATCGATTATTATAAAAAGAAGCCCGCATAATAGGCTTATAAGCACATTGAAAATTCAAAAAGACTCGAATCAAAACAAAACTTTATTTCCTATAAACTAAAGACACCTCTTGCTAAAGTCATAATAGACTTTTATGTATAAAGAACTTATTGAATCACTAGCTTCTTCAGAGTCATGGGAAATGAGGATTGTTTGAAAACTTCAGATTAGTCTATTATTATTAACCTCTTCAATAAATAAAAATATAATAGAAACTCCACTATATGTGTTTTAATAATATTATTTGCTGATAAAGAAACATAGTAGAAAATTTTAATGATTACTTTTAAAAATTGTTCTGTTAGCTAAATTCATGTTAATATCTAGGACAATCATAGGACTGGCTAACGGATTTAACATGTAAAATAAGATTTTAATAAATATCACTATGAACGATATATTTTCTCTACGATAACGTGTTGATCCTTTCGTATGATAGTAACATAATTATTTTATTGTTTATATATAATTAAACATAGTTTTGTAATTTTTTATAAACTTTTAAAAAAGTATTCTTTTATTTTTTTTAATTTGGTCTATATAGTTGATTTGATTAAAAAAATCCAGATAACTTTACTGAACATTATGTCGTTTGATGACATAAAGAACAATAACTGTCGTTAATGTAGGCCCATATTATGCAGTATTTTATCATTCGTTATTGTAGAGGTCTGTATTATGTTCTAAATCTCCACGACTATATTAAACAAGAATGTTTCTACTCCTTAAAGTTGTTAAAGTTTGTGATTATTGTGTGAATAATAAAGTTATCATTCACACAACAAAAACATTATTAAAGCAGGTAAAGTTAGTGTTAACGTCAGTTTTCTCACTCGAAAGCAATGTCAGTGACGGGCGATCACAGGATTTACTCATATTTGTTATTTCATTCACTCATACCTGTTAGAATTTGAATAATTTCACTGCTGACGTACAATTCGTTTTCGAGCTCCAGTACGTTATGCCATGGAGTTTTACACAGAATTGTTTCCTGCACGGAAAGAATATTAGGTACGACTGAGCTTGTCGAAATTATCTCAGACTGATACAAATTTTCTTTGTCAATATTGGTGAAAATTTGGCAAAAATACCAAATTCACGCAATGTTTCTCGTTGTCCATGCCTATAAATGTGTTAATTTGAGATCACGTGAACTGAATTTGAAAATAGGGATCATAGTGGTGAGATGGAATCGGACGTTAATTCTTAATGATTGATTGATTGATTGAGATAAGCTAGTAAACAATAGGCAAACTTTTAAAATTTCTTACTTCTAAGCATGTCACTGACGCTAAATCCCAAAATTTTCCACGCAAATTATGTCAAGACAAGAAAATGTAGAAATGTTATCATGCACTAAACCATATATATCTAGATCTGCATAAAGTACAATTACAAAATTAGTTAAAATTGGTAGATTAAGGTCATACATTATATCCTACGTTAGATGACTAAATATTACATTCATGTACAATATTACAGTATTACTTACATTCATATACAATATTACAATATTACATATTTATCCAACGAAATTAATTATGGAGATGGATGGCTAAAGGATGGGATAAAAGTAAGAATTCAAGGTAAAGAGTCAGAGAAAGACCAAGACACGGGATATTGGATAATCTGGTAACAAATTCAAATATAGAGATAAATTGAAGTCTTACAATAGAGTTGGTTGGAAGAGTTATATACCATGGACCTGCCGTTAGACATTCCACTAGAAGAAAACGATACAATATTACATTTGTATATATATATATATATATATATATATATATATATATATATATATATATATATATATATATATATATATTTCATTCATATACAATTGGCCTATGCATTTAATTAATGTGCATGGCATTAAATTTTAGATACATTGTATATAATGTATCCAATTCATAATTTTGTTTTAATTTAAAAACAGCAGTTTTTATTCAAGTGATTCTATGAATATTCAAAATAATACTTTCTTGTCTTTATTATTATTAACTTCAAATTCAAATGAATCAATGCCTGAGAGAAATAGTCAATGAAATATCTTATTTGTGTCAGGAAGCTAAATACAAAATTAACACCCTGCAACTTGCTTATGATATTGTTAAGCTACATAGGCCTACTGAATTAGATGCTCAAGTAGCATCGTATAAGACAACAATTTAATAAAGCTCCTCTTTTCCTTAATATAACAGATATTTATTTTTTAATGCACAAATTGAATGCTGCTCCATCTATGTCAATTGAATGTTGCAACCACTGTGCTATTTCGAATCTTACCCATCGAATACGAAATATAAATTTGAGTTGTAGTCCTTCCAAATTCCACTTATTTAGTTCTCACTGTGATTAATAATTATCAATAGGTTTATACAATTGGATGGTTTTCTTAAATGTTTGATAGGGATATATTCAAAGCGATTGCGATTTAGTTGATTTTAATAGTATAGGATAGGAGCAAGTAGTAGAAACTATTGCAAAATCAAGTCAAACAACAGCGTCATATCTACTCCAAACATCTACGTCAAAGCTTTAAAATGAAATATTCTCATGTCATTTTCGGTCTAGCATGTATAATAATGTTAACTTCTCTGCATA
Organism: Enchytraeus crypticus; assembly: GCA_905160935.1. Classification (NCBI taxonomy): domain Eukaryota; kingdom Metazoa; phylum Annelida; class Clitellata; order Enchytraeida; family Enchytraeidae; genus Enchytraeus; species Enchytraeus crypticus. The sequence continues at coordinate 48,995 of CAJHZI010000542.1, forward strand.
CGGTGGTTGATAAATAAGTATGAGAAAAGCAGACAAACAGCTAAATCTGATTGAAAGTTGTTTCATAGCTTTCAATATAATTTCCTCGAAGCTAAACGCATTATTTTCCAACGACGTTGATGTGATTTTACACCGTCCAGGAAGAATGATTACTGAAGGCCCTCAAATCAGTCATCTATGACATGGATGATATTTTCGTCGCTTTAGAATTTCTGCTCAAGAAACGATTCCTGAAAAAAAGCAGATGGAAGTCAGATGGGCTAAATATGACGAATATGCGGATGTCGTAGCAATTCGAAGCCGCACTCATGAATGCAGCCTTTGCAACAGTTGAAGTGTGAGCAGAAGCATTGTCCTGATGAAGCAGAATACCTTGACACAATTTCACTCGTCGTTTTCCCGCGATACTTGTAGTATGTTTTCTTATTGACTCTGCATACTAGATAACTGTAACATTTCTTCGCTCTAACTAGTCAATCATCAGAATACCTTTAATGTCACACAATACGGATGCCATAACGTTACATTCCTACTCAATCTTGCTGAGTTTGACTAGTTGCCGTAAAGTGACGTGTATCCTATCCTTATTCTGCAGTTTTGTCTCCGAATCAAAATGGTGAGCCCAAGTCTCATCTAAGGTAACATATCTGCTAGGAAACTTTGCCTGATCTACTCTGTATAAATCGAGATAGGAGAAGTTGTTTTTCGAACTTTTTTTTATTTCAGCCGTCAACAATTGTGAAACCCATTTAGCACACACTTTAATTGTTATAACCCAAAACGTCAGTAGTAATATGATGGGTTGTGCCATATGATAACCTAAGACTATCAACTACGTGTCTGACGCTTAATCATGGTTCTTTTTGTATAATATCTTGGACACGTTGAATATAGTCTTAGGTACAGGTCTCGATAGGGCGTATTGGACTGTTTTCGTGTTTGACCGATTGTTTACCACGCTCAAATTCAGCTACCAACCGATAGATCCTAGGCGGTGAAGGGGCATTGTCCCCTAAATCTCCTTTAATGCCCACTGCTATATAACTTTGGGTCAATCCCATCAAATAGAAATATTTTCAATTTACATAAAATACCAAATGCACAATGTGGTTCAAAGATCATTGAATGTAGTAGTATTAGACATCGAATTGACTCTTGCATCAGTAGCCATCTTGCAAATCCACAGACATGTTTTAAATATGTTAATCCCATAGCATTAAGCATTTACATGGTTTACTACAAGGGTCCCCAATACTATCGAAAACCTCTTACATTTAATTTCATTGCACTAATATTAAAAGTGAAGTTAGACTGAGCCGGTACGTTGTTGATAAGTTGTTCGATATCTGATGAGCTGGTGTAGGCTTCAAATATAGAGCTCCTCCATCACTGACGGCAGGAAACTGACGCTAAACTTTGGTTTTATATTTTAGCACACGTATCTAAATAATAAATTAATTAATTACTGACAACACAGGACAACAAATGACAACAGATTAGATCAAAAAAATAGATCAGAGTTTTAAACCAAAGTTAAATGCACAAACCAAACAATTTTCCGAAACTCATGTTTTGCAGAAGACATTTCATATTAAGTTTTGCAAATATTAAATCTGCTTGTGGTAGTCTTATCTACTCCAACATGTGTTGGTGTTGCTTACTGTAGACTCTATTCATCTTAGGGCTTGTCAATTGCATGTGAAGTTATTAGGCTAATGGCCTTGCAGTATATTTGACATTATTAATCTCATATACATGTATATGTACATGTACGTAAAAAGCTAAAGCTAAGGCTAACGTCAGTTTCCTCACTCGAAAGCGATGTCAGTGACGGGCGAGCCCAGGATTTGAACCCCGCACATACTGATCCGCGGTCGAGTATCCTACCGACATCGCCACTGGTTCCAGCTTTTTTACATGTACATGTTGTTCACCCGGCTAACAGCGACCTGATTAAGCTGTTAGATTATTTATTCTAGACCTGAGATATTCTTGAGAACATACTTTGCAGAAGACCCTTTATAGTAGATGTTTTTGTCAATAGTAAATCTGATTATATCTTATCTTAAATCTGCTTGATAATTTTAGTTACTGCAATGTGTCTCGTTGGCTGTAGACTCTGAGCATTTTTGTGTGTTTGTCAATGGTATGAGTTTATATTGCACATTCTTGGTAGATATAATTTCAAAATTTACCATATAAATGTGACTATTAACGAAACATTAAACAATGTATAAATTTGACATATTCAAAAGTTACCACATAAAAATCTATTTTGAGGATGGGCTGAAGTTTGTAAGATAATAGAGGCACCTCTGATACACGCAGATGGCACTATCAACATAGACTTTCTGCACATGTCGATCAGAACAGCTGCGTGTTTAGAAGTGTCTAGAGCATTGCACATTTTTATCAACCTGGCAATCTATGCCAAAATAAAACTAGCATGTCATCTCAATATGATATTCATCGAAATTTTACGTAGATAATTTATCCATTTTCAAACGTATTTTAAACATACCTTAACGCTCGACAGTTCTCAGGAAAATCGTAATAGACAAGCTTCTTATAATACACAAAGATGTGGAAAAGTTACATTTGAATTAGGTAATGGATATTTAAGGATAAAAACGTAGAAGCTGTTACACGGCTAGAAGAAATCCACACTTTACGGAGACACTATATTTTAATTTTATTATTCAACTGTATGATGTCATACTAAGATTTATAGAATTTTCTTTCCATCAAGAATATAGAATTTTCAGGTAAATTTAGTTCTTCTTCACTTCAATAAGTTAATAGGTCCATTTTTAAAATTTGCAGTTTTCACGCTTACCCTTTTCCGAGTAGCCAATATGTTGTCAGTACACCTTTGCCCTAAAAATATAGTAAATTTATGGTATGAATTTGTTTTATGTTGAATTTATAATTTTATTTTTAATTAACTTTTGCTTTCTTCACTCAAAATAGCATTTGATGTAAAGAAAAGCCATAAAAAACAAAGCCAGCTTTTTTCATTTGAACCCAATGTGCTGCTTTATATTTTTAATTATATCGTTCGCATTTCTGTATTGCTGCACTCAAATTGAAGTTTACAGAATTGCGCATACTTCAAAACGTCACTACTGTCGTGGGATGCAATGCATAAAACATCAGCTCCTTCTTCTAATTGTTAAAATTTATGTTTGAACAGGATTTAAGTCTTACAACCATAAGATCAGACATGAACGTTAAATTCTACTTGGGCCTCGATAATCTCAGTACAGGATTACTGACTAATTAATAGAATCAATGTTTAGACTTTAAATAAGAAAGTATTTAATACAGTACAACTATAAACCTAATATATTAATTATGGTCTAGTAGCTAAGAACAGAAAAAGTTTAAATCTAAATCAATACATTCAGATCAAAATCAACACAAAACCTTTAGTCAATAAGCATAGCTAAACCATAGCTAAAATGTACCATTTTTATTATAACTACTATAACTAATATACAGACTAGACAACTAGGTTAGAACTAAACTATGCAGCATGTTGCTATAGTAAAGTTAGAACTTGAACAAGCGAGGTAGTCCTAAACTAGGTACTTATATAAAAACCTGCTATTAAAACGATAGGCTCATGGACCTATAAAAATCATTGACACTCGACTATAGAATGTCTCAATAGCGTAGGGGTAAAGTCATGACGTTTTAAATGACAGATCCTGAGGTAAATTGAACTTTCGCGGATTCGAATCCCAGCCGCGCTGATCTGAGAGTAACATTTCGGACATTCACTGGACTGGTACAACGGAAAATGGTTTAAATTGCCTTACGGTTTAAACATTTAGTATTAAAAGGTGATAGACATCAACATAGTTGATCATTTCACTATATTGCGTGTTTACTTTTTATAACTACGCCAATAGTATCGTGGTACTATAAACTAAAACATATTCGACTAGTATCCTGATATTATCGCCTAGAACTCAACAATTGACATGCAAAACCACTTTAAAACTAAATCTAACTAATCCGCCATGACACCATACTTTTAAGTCCCAATAATAGCTAAAAATAGCATCGTCTTCTTCATAGCTACGCACTACAACAACAACAATGCAGCAATTAAATATAACATATTGAATACACAAATAGGCTTACTTATCTAGAAGATTGAAATATGAGAATTTATAAACGAATTTTATCATATAATGGAATGAATTTAATGAATCTAGTGCAATGTTTTTACAAAATCCCTCTCAATAGCTTTGATTTGAAGCTAATAAAACCAAAATTAATTGGCATTCGTTACCGATAGTTACTTGCATAATCTCATTATTCACAAACTAGATCATACCTTTACGTAAGTGTCACCTCTGGGTTCTAATTTATATCCTGGAAATATTTCTAACGCCATTCCAGCATCGGAACTAAGATGGATCTTTGAAGCTAAAAATTGTAACAAAAGTGCGTCATAAAATAGAATATGTAGAAATCAAATTCATAATATTACTGAGCTCATTTACTTAACTTTATTAAAATTGTAAAATATGCCAAAGGGCTTGAGAAAGACGATGTAGAGAAATTTATATTTAGAGAACAGCTGATAAGCAAGCGAAGCCAGAGAAAAGGATATTCTAATGAGAAACACAAAGAAAAAATATTATATTTATTTTGCAAAAAAAAAATGATAAGAAAATAAAAATTCGGTCGTATGCAGATGTGCGGAAAGTAATTTTATATCTGACAGTTTTGTACTGGAATAAATACTTTATTATTAAAGTCAAAACATAATCCAATCCAAACACTTAATCAAAGTGCAATGATATGGTTAAATGCAGTAAGAATAAGAATGAAACCACATTACTATGCTGAATTATCCAATAGGTGGAAGCAGAATCAAGTTAAATGACTGGTTTTGGTTCCTACTGCTCGTACTTTCTATTGAAGCCCGATGCTAACATGTTTTTACATATTCCTTGTTGTGAAACATTTTTAAAGTACACTTATATATTTTGAACTTAGACTAATAATTTAGACTTACATGTTTACTTCTCTACTATTTAATTGCATGAAACTGAGGCAGATGAGACTTAATATATTGCTTGTCTTGATATTTAGCTAGACTTAATAGCTTTCTTGACCTCCAAAATTGAATATTATATTAGACCATCTGATCTGATCTATCTAATCTTTTATCAATCGATCAGCCCTCTCGTAATCTTCGTTCCTCTAGTAAAAACCTTCTCATTGTACCAAACATTAAATCTGTATTGGGCAGACTCTATTTCGTGTTGTCTGCTCCGACAATATGGAACTCTCTGCCACAGTATCTTCGATCTTGTAATTGAATTGGTATTTTCCTTGGCACGCTTAAAATTATTTTCATTCCGCTATGTCTAAATTTTGACCCGCTTGCCTGGGATCTTGCACTTGCACTGTTTTGATCTCGCTTTCTCTTGTGGTCTATGTGTACTCAGTCGTCATCGTGTGGTGCCTTGGCGCCTGTTTTTGTAGATTCTGCAAGAGACATCCCTGAGATTGCCTTATGGCGAGGAACCGTCAGTTAAATTCGTGTTTATTATTGATTGATTGATTGTTTATAATTAAAAAACTCACCAGAAAAGCTGACTTGAAAATATCATGAGCTTTCGAAACATCATTTTACGTCAAGATCAAGAAACGAAAATTGGATTACTACGTCATCTATAGTTTAGCTCCAAGCAAACCTCAGTGAGATTTTCATAGAATTTTAAATTTTAGAAGGCTAAGACAGTGGCTTTTTGACAGTTTGAAAAATAGCGGATCAGTAGATACAACGTTAAAATACATTGCACTCCTCGTCACTGACATGGAATCAAGCAATAAACAAATTTTAACTTATGCTTTGCTTGGCCTTTAACCATACACTCTCTCGTCATCAACATCATCTTCCTAGAATCCCAGTTTAGCTAGGTTCGGGGTACGAATACACCTACTCCTGTTCTATCTCTGGGGCGGCGAAATGTTTATTCATTTTAGATAATCTTGTAGCCATTTCTGGAACCTAGGCGTTTACTAACTGAATGCCCCTTCTGAAGTTGGTTTGAATTTTAGTGATTTATAGCCTCTGCCGACACATGCAGACTACGTTTGGTTTATGATCCAGCAACGCGAGCTTAATTTTCAACGGGTTAATCATGATTATGCTATTTGCGACATTGAAATTTCGATAAATTTCCAGTTTAATTTTCTTAATGATTTCCTTTTATTCAACTTGGTAAGATATTGAATTTTGCAAATTTAAATTCATTAAACCTTAATTGGTAACCTGGGGTGTAAATACACCCCAGCCTCCTTCTATAGCCGATTTCTTCTCACCCCTCGCTAACTATCAGCTGTCCGTCTAGGAATGCCTTCAGTTACCCCGTACTCATATTCTGCAAAAGTGACTAGAATGCCACGTCCATAGAGTGTGATGGGTGTGGCCCATTATGTGAGTATACCTACTTTGTTAACCTGGGGTGTGAATACACCCCAGCAAATTAACATAGGAAATCATATTCTACAATGCATTTTATTGTTGTGAAACAATAATATTTGAGCTTATGTTACTCTGGTTAACTGTTCTCAAACAAATTTCCCCATTCAAAGGGGAATTTATCTCGGGCCGCAACCACAGACCGCATGAGATCAAAACCAAGGAGAACAGATTGTGAAGCGTCTAACGCAGCCATGGCATATGACTGGTCTAAATGCTACCTATGATAATTTCTTTACACGAATAAATATAGCACAACAGATTCTTCGGGTCAATGCAACTATCGTTGGAACTGTGAGAAAAAAGAAGCGATAAATTCCAGAAGAAATGCAGAAATCACGTTCACGCGAAGTTAAGTCTACAATCCTAGGATTCCACAATCAACTTTCATAAGTCAGTTATGTTCCAAAGATGAACAAATATGTTATACTACTTAGCACCATGCACCACGACAAACATACTTCGAAAGAGAACGACAGTAAGCCAGATATAATCTTACATGACAATGCAAGCAAATCCGGTGTTTATAATCTCGACCACCTGGTCTGTACTCGTGTAAGAGAGGAACTAGACGGTGGCCTCTGTGTCTGTTCATGAACATTCTGGACATTGCCGCGATGGTAGGGTATGTGATATGTGTTGAACAAATGCCAGATTGGACTAAAAGCAAAAGCACCAAGAGAGATAAGTTCCTGTCAACCCTTGCGGCCAGTCTGGTTCTTCCGGAACAAGAGAGGCGATTTTGATATTCAACAAGTCATGCAGAAAGGTCCAAAGTTAGCTCTGCAGCTCCTCGGCTTTGATGTGACTAAACCTGCGAATCCTACTATCGTGCACAAAACTCAGGACAGGTGCCATATTTGTCTACGAAAACTGGACAAGAAAGAGCGCACGCATTGCACCACCTGTCATAAATCATGCTAAGAAGAACATTCAACAATAATTTGTCAAAGTTGCAGTTAGAAATTGTAAAGTCTTTGCACTAGTGCATATAGCTCTAGTAAATATTTAGTAGCAGTAAAACTTAGTACAGTATTCAAATAGCAAGACACTATTTTAGTACACGTATCGCAAGTTAACTTTTGCTAACTAAGATATTTAAGTTAAGCTATCTTCAATACTTGTGTGGATTGTGCCAACATTCGTGCATAGATATCCCCATTGACAATTAATTATAAGTCTCCAAGAATAATAAATGTAAAGAAATCTATTACAAGATGAATTATTTTTATTTGTATGATTTAAAACAATAATAGATCGAGTTTATACATATTAAACCATTGGGATGCAAACACACCCCAGGTTACCAAATTAAGGTGAAAAATTACTATACCGTTTAAGGATTAAATAAAATATCACGTAACGAATTTATAACTTTGACTTAGTAAATAAATTATTTTCGCAGAAATTTTGTATGAATACATGGTCCACTATATGTTTTGCAATGGAATTAGAATGCAAGCATGATATATTTGAAACAGTCTAAAGCAGGTAAAGGAAATTGAAGATTTGTCCATAAATTTTATATATAGAAAAGAATTATATATTAAACATTTACACATAATACTACTTAATAATAATATTCAGTCTTACGTTTACTTAATCTGAAAAATATGCGACATCAACATAAAGATGATAGCATTATTTAAGCTATTCTAGAAGCCATTAAATTGAAAATACCTTTAAATATGTTAGTCGACAATATTAATAATTTATTTTCTGTAGGTTATCCATTATTGTAGGTTATGAGACAGTGAAATAAATATATGTTTAATACTCTCCAAAAATAAAATTTGAAATAGCTTTGTTGTTAAATTGATGTCATTCAATATAATATAGGTAATGGGTCTATATGCATATTATACATACATGTATATATATATATATATATATATATATATATATATATGTATTATAAAAATATATATATATATATATATATATATATATATATATATATACACATATATATATATATATAATACAAGGCTATACTGACTCGAACTAGAGACACTAAACTTGTGATTTGGAAAATATTAAGAGCTATGGTAATAGTTGAAGAGAAAATAATAGTGCAATTTACCTTCCCCAGTAGATTCCATCCTGGATGCGACGTTGACGGTGTCTCCAAACAAACAGTAGCGAGGCATCGTGTGTCCTACCACACCTGCAGCACAGGGTCCGGTGTGGATACCAATCCTGACTCTGAGAGCTGCTTCAGGTTTATGACGGATCTTAAAGACGGACGCCTCACTGAGTAGATCCAGTGCCATGTTACATATCTCCATAATATGTCTACCACCGTTCAGTACCGGTAGTCCACTTACCACCATGTACGCGTCTCCTATCGTCTCTACCTTTATAAATAAATGTACATGTATAGTGCCCAAAATGATAAAATGTATAGGAAGAAATTATTACAATATACTTCTTAATTAGTTGAAGATAAGCTTATTTGATACATTAAAAGCAAGGTAAAGTTGATTAAAACAACACCCTAGAATACAACCCTTTAATTTAATTTATCGTTAAAAATATGTTGTACATTAATGATATCAATAAGTACCTTGTAAACATCATGCTTAGAGATGGTGTCATCGAAAGTTCCATAGAGATCATTGAGTAGATCTACGACTTGCATCGGAGTCGACTCTGACGAGAGGTTTGTAAATCCGGCGATGTCTGAGAAGTAGATGGTAACACTTGAAAACATTTCCGGCGATACCGATTTTCCAAGTTTTAATTGTTCTGCTATGGACCTAAAAGGATAATAAATTCTGCATAGCGATGTTAAATAAGACAGCATTTGATGCACATCTATTATGTGACATATATTTTAATGTCACTCCGTGGCTCTAAAAAATGAACGTTACAAAATTGATATGCTACATGTAGATATGCAGTATACACACTCCTCTATACATATAGGTGTAAGTAGTTTTATGTAATTTTATTTGAGTTTTGTTTTTATATAGTTGTTTTTATTTTGCAATGACAGTTTGCCCATAACTATTTTACTGATACGAGAGCCACGAAATTTGCTGAACGCTATATACGCTATGCCGTATATTTTATATTCAGGCCTAGGTATTATGGTACTGGTAATCCATGGCGATATTACGGAATACTACTGCATACATTTAACTTATAACTATATAAATAGGCAATATTTTACATACGGAGGTAGCATTCTGTTGAGTAACATGTCGGTTTTCTTTTTTTCATCAAGAAGTTCTGAAGTTCTCTGTTCTACTAGAGATTCTAAGTTGTTGGCGTACTTCTCTAATTTGTCCAATACGTGATCAATAATATCCAAATTTCTGCAGAAACAAAAGAGTTTATACTTCAAATAGCTAAGCCTCTGAAGCTTTATTCATTTGACCACTCCCGATTGATTAGGAGTTTTCTTTTATTACAATGACATCCGCATCGAATTTCCTTATTAGGAATAATCTCTCCTTCTAACGATAAACTAACTTTTGTAAACCAAGATAGACTTCAATTAGCTTAAGACAAGACGGTTTAAATAAACTAGATGTTATTACAACTTTACTGGATTAATACGAAGAAGAGAGAGAGAGAGTTTAGTTTATCTCAGAATCACACGCCACTACAATATTACATGCAAGTATTAAAAAGTCCAAAATAATATATACTGCACGAATTCATATCAGAATAAATATTTCAGTCAAAAACATAATCAGCGCATAATTAAAAATTTGTCTATTCTATCAGTAGTAGTAGTTCTATGTATTTGATCAGAAATAGAGGCTACCAAACAGCGACTAACGCCATCTAGTTGGTTACCTCAAACATACAATTACAAACTTACAAATTAATTTAAAACTAGTGCAAGTCAATGGAAAAATAACATAAAACATAAACTTGTGGGATAAAGCGAAAGAAAGGAAATTAGCTATTTTATGTTCTCATCGTATTCCTTAATTTTCCTTATATAAATATTGGTGGAACTGAGTGCCTGAGTTGCCTGTATGTTTTCAGGGAGCATATTACACAAATTGGAACATATGTAATTGATAGTTCTTTCTCCATAGTTAGTATTTGTATAAGGTTTGTGTAAACTCAACTGTTTCCTCATATTATAATGGGAGAGAGAATTGGCGGAGCTATTCTTGTCTATGAACATTTTCGGCATATTTTCCGGGCTATGAATGCATACTGTAGATGGGCAAGTTTTAATAGCTTAAAATTACATAGTTGACGTTGAGGAAGTGAATTTACTATTTGATATAGTTCAAGAGTTTTAGTTGTTAATTTTTCTTAAATAGAATCTTATTATAGAATTATTCATTGTTATCAATGAACAATTGATAACAATGAATAATTCTATAAGAAGAAAAAAATTGATAATCAACAGCAGACGTAGATAATAGATATTGCTTCATCAATAATATACCTCTAAACTTAAAATATAACAAGCGAAATTTAAATACTGAAACTGTATCGTCAATGATTTTTAACCAGAAAAACTCGTAAA